>JAOQMM010098709.1:0-18667 GCA_027563515.1 Erythroxylum platyclados
ATTCTGTCTTCTTCCCACTCCGTGTAATAAATTATACGGATACTTCATTATAGCAGAAACCTCCACAGATTACATAGGTGACATGCCTAGATGATCTGCACTCATCAAATGAAGAGGATCGTTCACTGAACTGCCTCCCTATTGATTGTTCGCCACTGCTTCTAAACCAACCATTATTGAGAAACAAAAGCAACAAATGCTCGGTGCCTAACTATTGATGCTAGATTAATCGGAGAATCAAGCCGATTAATCGAAAACAAACAATAAATTTGTGGAAAATTTTTAAGGATTTAGCATAATCTTGGGCTCTAATACCATTTTAAATTTTGTAAGATTGGGCCAAAATAAACTGCGGTATGATTAATTACAATTTGTGTCATTGTACTAAATGTGATCCATAACACTTAATATATAATTTCTCTTAATCAAAGATGTTGTGGCTAATCTTCAACTAATTAAAATGATATTGACTACATAACACCTCATTTTATGCAAAATATGAATAATAAAGGTTCCATATAATCCTTTAAAACTTATTAATCATGCATCAATGTCGTATATTTGCATAAAAATAACCATATACATGAATTTAAAATTAAATCATGTAATTCAATAAAATTGGACTAATCCGTCAAAATGGAAATATTTATGGGTCCAAAACGTCAATACAATATAAAGATGGACCATTTTCAATCCAAATTATATACAATTTATTCTTCACAAATATGAAACTAAAACTTTCATGATACGCCACGTTATAAATGTTAGTGCCAAAAATGATGCTTTACACATAAGGCTTACATTGCTAAAACAAGTTCAAAGAATTTATTCAAAGACTTTCCAACAATGGGCCCAACGATAACAAGGTTGTTGTGTTTCTTCCCACATATATTAGTAAACAACGAAAAGCAAATACAGATTCAAAGCAATGACAAAGTCAAAACCTGTAGGCCCCATGAAAAGATGTGGAGTTACATAAATTATGCTTATGCTTTACAACTAAAGATTGCAATAATGCCCACGAAAACAAGGTTTCTCAACATTTATTCAAAACTTTTCAAATAATGGCCCCACGTTTAAACAAAGTTTTCTTTTCTCTGCAATAAACAATTAAAAGCAACCATCGACTTAAAGCAAAAGGTCTAACAAGTCTTTGATGGTGGGTCCCATAAAGTTTTTGTTTTAATTAATAGAAGTGAACAACGAAAGGGTAAAACGAGCATGCATGAACTGTTCATCGTTTTCAACCTTCACTGGGTTAACTTGACTCGAATCAGACACATGTTATAAATCCTTCTATATCTTGGCTCCTAAAACTCCGTTTTTAATGATTCAAAAGCCATTTTAAACAAAATTGAATTTTCTTCAAATATGCAAGATCAATTTCATAGTATAGTGACTCTAATATCATCAATATATGCAACAAAAAAGTCACCCATCTTTGTATATAATCACAAAAATTAAATTACATCAAGACAGAGGTAAATAAGTGGTCTGATACCAAATGTTAGACATGAAAAGAAACGATATACATGTCTATTACGATAAAAAAATGGAAATGTGGAATTTTGATCTCATACTGCTGGGTAACCAACGGACAACGAAACCTACAAGTGAATATTTGTAACTAGTGAAGAATATCAGTGATGAACTAGCCATTAATGGTGTGCCAGTTGACGAAGCAAATCTTGTGGTTCATATTCTCAACGATGCAGGCCCTAAACATCGTGAGATAAGTACTACCAAAATGGTGCTCGTGTTGCTCGCATTATATGCGAAGAGCTTTTATGATAAAATTCTTGATCATGGGTTATATTTGTAATGTCTTAATCCTTTAGTTGATGTTGCACTTTACTGTAAATTATACCAGATGACCTAACTTCTCTAGGTAGCAAAAGGGAGGTAATTGTTAGGAGACCATAAAACAACTCTCTCACAACTACAAGTTGTCTCACCAAGTTTTAGGATTGACACCAAAGTTGATGTAATAATCAACAAACCCTCAAACCAATCCCTAAAGCAATAAAAAAAAGATGAGAATATTATAATACTTGTTCTCTCTCTCTCTCTCTCTCTTTCTTATTTTTAGATGTTTTTACTACACTCTCATGCAAAACTTACGTATTTTTCTCTTTTATATTACAGAATAGTTTTTTCTACAGCATACAGGATCACATTCATGACCATGTAATTGACCTTGTCTCTTCCAGCACAAAGTTACAGAGGGTTATACGATCATCATATGCGGCCTTGTATGATATAAACATAGATGTGTCCATGATCGTATATGTCTTTGCTCTTCATGTCCTTCTTTATATGGTTCCAAAGACTTACATGGTTAATCCACGTGTCCATATAAGCAAAGGAGACAAGTATATGACACTTTATACGGGCGTGTCTATTTAAAAAAGCCTGATTCAACTGTCGTCGATCTTGTCTTCACTCGTTCGTTATCCCCATAAACTATAAAAGTGTCTATGATCATGAAAAGTCTCAAAATAAGGCTGACACATAACAATCTCTCCCTTTAGGCCAAATGTGGAGAAGACACGTTATGTTTTAACATCTATTTGAGAGACATATTGATAAGCCTACTGTATAGCTCATGCTTGCTTCTAGGAACCGCTTTAGTCAATATATCAGCACTATTCATGTTCATATGAATCTTGTTCAACATTAATTATTGTTCCTCAATCATGGACTTGTAATCTATGTGTTTTGTGCGGGATAATACATAGTATTTTTGCTCAAGTCAATACCACTTTGATTATCACAAAATACTAAATAGTCTTCTTACTTCACATCCAACTTTTGAAGAAACCTTTTCAGCCAAAGCATCTCCTTACAAGCTTCTACTGTAGCTATATACTCTGCTTCAATCGTAAATAAATTCATACACTTTTATAGCTTAGATTTCTATGAGATGGCTCACTCTGTAAACTTGAACGAAAAACCTGAAGTGAATTTTTTTCCATCAAGATCTCTGGCCATATCTAGATTCGTATAACCTTCTAGAGTTTGCTCACCATCACCAAAACACAAACTCCACTTTGACGTACCTCTCAAGTATCTAAAAATCCATTTTACTACTTCTCAGTGAAAACCTTCTTTGGATTTTAAAAGAATCTACTTACTATCCTAATAGCCTATGCAATATTTGGCCTTGTACACACCATTGCATACATTAAAGACCCTACTATAGATAAGTATGAAACAAAAGACATACCATCTTTCTCCTTTTCTATTGAGGGATATTCACACTTGCTCATCTTTAAGTGAGGTGTCAATTGCGTGCTAACTGGCTTGGCATACTTCATATTGAACCTTTCTAACACCCATTCAATATATCTTTCCAGTGACAACCACAATTTTCTACTCTTCCTGTCCCAAGTTATTTCCAAGCCTAAAATCTACTTTGCAGGTCCCAAATCTTTCATATAAGAAGATTTAGATAAATCCTCCTTAAATTTTAGATTCTTCCAACATCATCATATCATCAACATACAGAAAAAGAATGAGGAATTTCTCACTTTTGAAGTTCTTGAAATACATACAAGGATCAACATAAGTTTGTTTCCAACCATAACCCATCATAAAGGAACTGAACTTCTGATTCCACTGCCTTGGAGCTTATTTCAACCTATACAAGCTTTTCTTTAACTTGCAAACCAGATTCTCTTTGCCTTTAGCTTTGAAACCTTCTAAATGCTCCATGTACACCTCCTCTTCTAAATCTCCATATAAGAAAGTTGTTTTAACATCCGGTTGTTTAAGTTCAAGATCCAAGTAGGCAGTCAAACCCAATATTGTTCGAATTGAGGTCATCTTAACAACTAGTGAGAAGATTTCATCAAAATCTATGCCCTTCTTTTAACTGTACCATTTCACTACTAGCATTACCTTATGCTTCACTAACTTGTCACTATCTTTTTTATCTTGAACACCCACTTATTTTTTAGTGCCTTTTTATCTTTTGGAAGCTTCATAAGCTTATATGTATCATTCTTCTTCAAAAAATCCATCTCTTCCTTCACAGCTATGAGCCAGAGATATTTGACTTCATAAGATGCAACCTTTTGCATATTCTTAGGCTCCCCTTCAGCAGTAACCAACAAATATTCTGCACTTAGATATCTGGTAGAAGGACTTTTCTCCCTTGTTGACCTTCAAAATTGTATACCACTAGCTATTGGATCTAGTTGCTCGCCTTGCTCATTATCATCAACTACTTCATCTTCCATATTATCCAAATATTACCAAGTTGTACCTAATCGCTATCATTGTGAGTTTGGTCACACACTTCATCTCCTTCACCTGTAAACTGCTAGGAAGTGGTAGAAATTAAAGAAGAATTAACAACATTATAAGATGAGCTACTATGAGTATCTCTATCTCTTCTCAGAAGATCAACACCTCTCTCATGCTCCTAGAATACCACATCCATATTGCTGACCACCTTTTACTTCTCTAGGTTGTAGAGTATGAAGCCAAACCGATCACCACCATAGCCAACAAAGATGCAAGGTATCGCATTTGATTCAAGCTTCTGTCTTTAATCCTTGGGTATATGTCTAAATTCCTTGTAACCAAAAACTCTTAGATAATGATATGTGGAATCTTTATCAGTTTACGCTCTCTTAAGAATCTCAAAATTCCATGGAATTGAGGGAGCTTGGTTGATTAAATAGACTACAATTTTGACTAATTCATCCTAAAATGTCTTCAGCGACATGGACATTTTGAGCATGCAACGAACCTTCTCCACAATAGTTCTGTTCATCCTATCAGTAACACCATTATGCTGCAGAGTCCCTGCTTTATTCTTCTTATATCTAATGTCATGCGATGTACAGTAATCCTTAAACACCTTAGAAGTATACTCACCTCCATTATTTATTCACAGGCATTTTAGCTTTCTCTTGGCTTCTCTTTCTACCATAACAGGAAACTTCTGAAAAGTTTTAAATACTTGACTCTTTGCTTTCAACATATATGCCAAAGTCTTCCTCAAAGCATTATTAATGAATTTAACAAAATATTCATTATCTACTAGTGAATCCTCCTTAATTGGGCCATAGACATTTGAATGTTCTAACCCCAATATCTCTATCTTCCTTATAGATCTTCTCTTGAAAGAGACTCTATGTTGCTTTCCTGTCAAACAATGATCACAAGGATTTAGGGGTAAAGTGTTTTTTATTAGAATAAGGGATTTACTAACCAAAAACTTTATTACCTTTTCACTCATGTGCCCCAATCATCGATGCCATAGATTTGGAAAAGTTTCCTCTTCAACTATGTATGCTTCTCCAAGACCACACACCATTAAGTGTGTCTTGTACAATATGTAACACAATACTCCTCAAGAAACAATTATTTCTCCTTCAAACAGTTTCCACTTCTTATCCCCAAAAGTGTGCCCTAATCCTTGATGATGTAGTATGTTAATTGATACCAAATTTAGCTTTAAATCAGATGTGTCATACATCTCTTAGGGTCAACAAGCATCTAACGTTCAATTGAACTTAGATATCACCCATACTGACAATCTTGGTGATTTCCTATCTTTACGCTTCCAAAGTCTTTGCTCTTATAGTTTGAGAAATACTATACTTTTGGAACATAATAATACGAAGCTCTCGTGTCAATCAACCATTCAGAACGTGAAGCACTGTTATGGAAGCATTCATTTGTCACACAAACTAAGGATATCTCATTATCTGTTCTTGAAGCTATTGTGACTATATTCTTAGCATCTCCATCATTATGATGATCTTGCTTTTTCTAATCCCTCTTCCACTTATAGCAAAGCCTATTCATGTGTCCTAGCTTATCATAATAGTGACAAGTCTTTATGTCCTTGTCACCTCTGGACTTATCTCGGTACTTGCCACGTCCTTTGTGACCACTGCTCTTACTCTTTCCCCAGCTTTCTGCCACAAAAGCCTCCACTTTGTCAACTCCTATTGCTTTTTTTATGATTTCTTCACTGAACACACTCTCTTCGATTACATCCAAAGAAAGCTCACCTTCAGGAATTGAGTTACTTATTATCACCACCAACATCTACCAGCTATCTTGTAGCAAACTTAACAGGAATAAGGCTTAAAGCTCGTCTTCAAGAATGATCTTACTTTAGTGAGCTTACTGATTATATCTTGGAAAATACTTAGATGCTTCAACACAGATTTCTCATATTTCAACTTCAAGTTTACAAGTCTTTTTAAGGCCTTTTTATGAGTAGTCCTTCTTTTATAGGGTCCTTCCAGCTTTTTCCACAACTCAAAAGGATCCATTTCTTAAGACACATAATTGAATATACCGAAATCAATTCATTACCTAATCGTACCTAAATTTTTTAGCTTCATCTTTTTCCATTCTCTATCTGACATCTACTCAAGTTTTAGAGGAACATCATCCTTCACACTTTTGTCCACATTAATATGATCGAAAAGATCCATACAATACATAAGATCCTCCATTATGGGCCTTCAAATAAAGTAATTTGTTGACATCAACTTAACCATAGATTTGTTTCCACCTTCCATCACAGTTGCTCAGATATCACTTGTTGGAAGACAATAACACAACTCTCCCACAACTACAACTTCTCTCACTGAGTTTCAGGATTGAAACCAAAGTTGATGTAATAATCAACAAACTCTAAAGCCAATCCTCAAAATAATTAAAAAAGGATGAGAATAATATACTACTTGCTCTCTCTCTATTTTCCTCAAATTTGGATTTTTTTCCATGCTCTCACTTAAAATTTATATATTTTTCTCTTTTATATTACGAAATAGCTCTTTTTGCACTATACAAGATCACATACACAATCGTGTAAGTGACCATTTCTCTTCCAACACTACCTTACTCACAGATGTATACAATTACAAAGAGCTACATAGTCGTTACATGTCATAAACACAGAAGTGTACACGATTGTGTATGTCTTAGCCCTTCACATCCTTCTTTACACAGTTTCAAAAACTTACGCTTTTGATCCACAAGGTTGTATAAGTAGAGGAAACAGGCATATAGCACTCTACACAGACGTGTTATCCAGAAAAGTTTAATTCAATCATCATCTATCTTGTCTTCACTCGTTCATCATCCTCACAAATCATAAAGGTGTCTACGATCACCGAAAGTCTCAAGGGTTGGACACACAAGAGTAATTAAAGGTATAATTTTCAATCTAAGTCTCCAAATCAGTTTAATTCTTCCAGAAGTTCTTTGTAGAAAAATTCAAGTCAGGCGTGTCAAGAATATCATAGTTCTTTATTAAATTTTGATTAGTGAATTGTTTTTCAATTTTGTGATAAATTTATCATTCTGCTTGCCAAATTTTATGTCAATAGTCTACTACAAATCTTGCTAGCACAATGCCCATTACCGAAAACAATTGGGTACTTAACACGGTGCAACCAATCATGTTACTTATGATCTTAACAACTTGTCTCTGCATTCTCATTATGATGGAAAAGATGAACTCACCTTTAGTGATGGTACTAACTATTTCTCATATTGGTTCAATCGATTTATATTTTCCAACTAAATCTTGTTCACTTACTGACCTTTTCTTTGTTCCCCAAATATTCATAAAAATCTCATTTCATTTTTACAATTTTACATAACAAAGAATGCATCTATTGAATTTTTCTCTGATTCCTTTTTAATTGAGGATATCAGCATAGAGGCAATCATAACCCAAGGTTAAAATAAACAACACCATTATCCTCTTCATCCAAGTCATTTACCAATTCGTCTCTGCAAATGTATGTTAATGTTCATGCTTCACCTTCTTTATAGCAAGTCACATCGTCAACTCTTTGGCATTTTCAATTTATCTAGTTCTTAATCACTTAAGCTGCTTTATAAAAATTTATAGGGTCATGTTCCTGTGAAATTTGTTGGCAGTTTTCTTTATTATGGTATTTCTATTGATCATCACTTAAAATACATTTGGTTATATCCTTCAAAACAAAAATGTTCCATTTTTCCTATTTTCAATAATTTTGTTGAGAAATATTTTAATGCATCTATTATTATAATTTATCTTATGGAAGAGGTAAATATCAGAAGTTACAAAAAAATAAATTCAAACATATGGAATAAATCATTTACAAACCCTACCATATACAACACAACACAATAGGCTTACCGAAAGACGACATGATCATCTTATTGAAACCACACTCATATTGTTTCATCAAGCTCCTTTACTTACAAATTTTTGGACATATTCTCTCAAAACAGTCGCATATCTCATTAATCATCTTCCAACTTCCTTAATTTGATTCCAATCACCTTATGCCAAATTGTTTCAAATTGCTCTAAATTATTTGAGCCTTAAAACATTTGGGTGTCTTTAATATCCTTGGCTAAGGCCTTATGTTAAATCAAAACTTGAACCTCAACCCAAGCCTTGTGTCTTTATATGTTATTCATTACATCAAAGTGCATAATTGTTTCTTGATCTCATGTCAAATAAATTTTATACTTCATGGCATGTCACATGTCTTGAAGATGTTTTTTCTTATTAATCTCCTATTTGCCAAAAAAAATCATACTCCTACTCCTTAAATTCTTCTCATCGATACTTTGTTCCTAATACAAGTCTTGACTTCACCTATCTTATTCATGTGACTTCTGTTACCAATTCAGAGTTTGCACCAATCTCAAATGTAATGCCTAATTTCTAGCCTGATATATCTCCCCCAACTAATTCAAATACATAATCTAATAAAACTAAAATATCTATCTCATTTGATCATTCCTCTCAACAATATCAGCAATGTCAATAAATTCACAACATGGTTACCCGATCTTAAAATCATATCTTTAAACCTTAAAAAAAACTTTGTCTAATCATAAAACCCCTCAATTTTGCAATCAGTTGAACCATATATTCTAACTCAAGCTATGATAGATCAACGGTGGCGTGAGGCTATATGTGCTAAATATGATGCGTTATTTGAAATGGTATATGGAAGCTAGTTCAATCTCAGCCTCACTTTAATGTCATTGGTTACAATTGTGTTTTTGCTCAAAAGAAATCCAGATGACTCAATTCAATGCTATAAAGCAAGTTTAGTTGATAAAGATTTTCTTCAAAGACCTAATGTTTGATTTCAAAAGTACCTTCAATCCTGTTGTAAACTATGTCACAATTAAGATTGTTTTAAGCATTGTAGTCTCTAAATGTTAGTTGTCATTGCAATTAGATGTCAATAATGTGTTTCTTCATGACCAATTATAGACGAAGTTTATATGACTTAACCTCCTACTTCTGTAGATTCTCCTGGACCATCATATATTTGCAAACTTCAGAAAGCATTTTATGGTCTTAAGTAGGCTCCATAAACTTGGTATCTTATATTGAGATCTTTTATAATTTCTACTAGTTTTACACAATCTCATAATGATCAATCTTTGTTTATTTATCGAAATGGTATCACATCTGCTATTTGTTGGTATATGTGGATGATATTCTCAGTATAGGTAATAATTTAATTTTTTAAATTATTTTGGTACTAATTATCTGCCAAATTCTACCTTAAGGAATCAGTTTTCTTTATCTTTTTTGGGAATTAAGGTAATTCTATACGATGGTGGTCTTTTTCATACTCAACATTATTACATTAGGAAGTTACTTGAATGTGAAAATATGTATGAAGCTAAAGAGGTTATTGCTCCTTTAAGTTTTTCTTCATCTTTTATGAGGTCCATGCCCAACAAATCGATTGATGCTAGTGTATATCGTTTAATTATTAGTCTCTTCAGTATTTACCATTAATAAAATCGGATGTAGCCTTTTCTATTAATAAACTTTCTCAGCTTATGCAATATCCTATGCCACTCATTTAAGGATAGTAATGTGCCACTGCTGGGGCCTAGGTCCGAGGCAGTGGGCTAGTGCCTGAGCTCGACTAGGTCAGAGGTAGCCTGACCCCAAACTAAGTTCGACTAGGCCCAAACCAATTTTTTTAAAATTAAAAAAGTGAAAGGGTCAATCTGGGCAGTCAGAGTCTGAGGCACAACTAACCCAAGCCTGACCCTTTTGCATTATATGAAGGGTACATTATCTCATAAACTATTACTCCATTCAGTCTTTACATGTTTTTTCATATGTTGATTTGAGAGACAATTAAGATGATAGAATTTCAATTGGTGCCTATGTTCTTTTTCTTATATCCAATATGTTATCTTAAAGTTCAAAAAAAATAAAATGTTGAAGCCAGATCTTCCACAGAAGCTGAATACCGAGTCGTAGCAGTTGTGGCTTCTGAAACAAAATGGATGAAATCATTGCTTTCTAAATTACATGTTTATATCCCTACACCTATCATCAATTGTAACAATATAACTATGACTTATACTTGTTCTCATCTAAGTTATCATTTGAAGATAAAACACATTGAAATTGATGTTCACATTATTATTCATCAATTAGTTTTGTAAGAAAAAATAAAAGTTGCTCATATTTTATCTAAAGATCAGCTAGCTATCTTTTAGCAAAACCTGTTTCAAAGTCTTCCTTTCAAACAATCGATCTAAGTTATCAATTTTTAATGAAAATTTTATTTTACATGAGCATATTAAGAAGTAATCAGTCAAATAATTTTATCTAATTTATTAATTGTGTTTGAATTAGATTATCTTCTCTTTGTGATGTGACTGTATTTTATTATTTAAATTTACAAATCACTTCTATCAACTATATAAATACCGATAAAACTTAATAAAAGAAGTACGCCTTTTCTTTTCAATTTGTTGTTACTTCTTAACGTGCACGCGTAATTTTACTCTAGGAATTTAAACTAGCACACAGTCTTTTTTCTTTTTTACATATAATATTTTTATAATAGAAAATTAGTAATTATTATTTTTAATACACATTAAATAAAATTTTAAAAGCACTTAAAGGTCCACCAATCAAATAAAATATTTAACAAATTATCAATATAAACTTTATTTAAATAATTTTTTGACACTTTTTAATACTATGCCACTCACATTCTTAATATTGAAATGCTTATAAAATAAGTTAAAGCTAGAACTTTAAGAAAACTCCAAAACAAAAAACGCTTAGACCAGCGCTGGAGAGCAACTAACATCCACTCTTGCTTTCCCATTTACACACTTACTTGGATTATTTAACCTACCAGAAAATGATATTTACAATTTAATAACGCATGTGTAGGCTAGGCTTGCATAAAAAGTTCCTACGTGTCGGTGGAAACACCTTCAGAAAAAAAATAAAATAAAGCGCAACAATCAGTGCATGGTGCACAAGAGTGGAAATTATCGTCATCTTCGACTGTGGTATGCACCTGTCATAGATTCAATTTTCTCACATTTTAAATTACAGGCATTAGAAGGCTTTGGCTCGTCAACGTCAAAACGTGTTTCACGCTTTAATAACACAATCGCTTGTGTCTGTCTCCAATCTTTTTCATAACCGCATAAGTCCATGCAGTAGCCGCCCTCATGGTTTATCTTTTTCTTCGTTACTTTTGACAAACACTTTGGTAGAGTTAATACAATAAATAATATAAAAACCCATTTTTCCAAAGATTTAATATAAAAACCCATTTTTCCAAAGATTTATCTTTTTATTTTCCAATATATAAAATAAATGGATCAGGATTTTTTATTTTTTATTTTTTAGTCAAAAATCTAAGGATCATGGTTTGGGTGATCTTGCAGCGTAAGATTTGGAATTGTTGGCAGATGTGCCTGACTCTTGTAAGGTGATCGTTCCAGGAAACGTGCCTACATGATTAACAACCACCAAAGGCGATTTTTTGTTCTTTTCTATCATATATCCGTTGATGATAACATGCTCTTTAATAATACATTTGAGAATTATAGGTCCTGACAACGACGGATGAACAAATGTTAAGAGAACGTTTGATTTTTGTTTTTTAGTTTTAGTTTTAGTTTTATGCCTAATCACTTTAAGATGATGAATCCTATATTGATCACTTAATTACCTTCATATAATTCATGTTATAGTTGATGACTATTGAATGAGCTATCCTTTGCTAAAATAAGTCATAGGTAGTATGAAAACATAGCAATTTCTATACAAGATAACTTTAGAGATCTTAAGTCAAATGATTACTTATACAATCATCAAAATGAGAATTTCCATAGACATACAAGTAATTTTCCAAACGGAATTTTCATATAGGGTCAATTCAATGAACTTGTTCTCTAGCAAGCACCTACACATTTGTTCGAGTATCTCTATACTTTAGTTTATGAAATTGACTACTTCCTTTATAAGGAACAATATAACGTATGCTAGTCTTTTTATGCTCTATTAATATCTAGTCATAATAGAATAATGACTAAGAACAATTTAGGAATAATACATGAATGCAATACGAATCTCATAATTATAATCTCATTATAATTTCATTTGTAACGTACATTTATCTCATGAACTTTATCATATACATATAATATATATAAGATAGAGAATAACTTTAAATTATTTTTCACTAAACTACAACTAACCAATTAACTGTAGGGCATAAACTAACGATCTCTCACTTAGTGAGAGAATTCTACAAGATTCTCTATAGGCACTTGCTTGAATCTTATAACTTTCATATTAATTATCATTACAATTAAAAGAAACTGGCTAAATACATCTTTGGATTTTTTATGAGACCTTTGATCCTTTTACATACCCGGTGGCTCTAGTTAAAGAACTTACTGATCTAAATAATCATTTCCACTAAATGAAAAATGTATTATAGCCTAATTAACAATTATTGCTACATTGGAACCTTTTTAATCTCAAAATAATATTGTTCCAAGTAAAATACACCTTAATCAGGATTTACTTCTAAAATTAATATTTATATAAACTTGAACTCATATATCAACTCATACATTGAATAATAGATATCTTTAATCTCAAATGCTAAAGACTTTTGGTAAATTTTCTATGTACTTGGATTTAGAATAGGTGAACAAATTTTAGTCTATCTCTCGTAGATCTAATTCTTAAAATTAAGGTGTTACCTTTTCATATCCAATATAAATTATTCTTATACAATTATACTTTCAACAATTAAAAATATGAATTATTATTCTCTCTATAAGAAATATGTCTCTACATACTCCTACTAAAGAGGAAAATTATACTCTCACTAGCCGTCTTGCAATTGTGATAAAGTCACAACAATCTCCAAAACAAACTCTTTGAATTCATCATAAAAGTGAATTTTTTGACATTTCGTAGCCTTTTAACTATACATCAAATGTATCAATAAAGGCATAAGTACTAATTAGATGTATTGCCATGATATTTTAACTTTTTGGACTTCATCTTACTCCCACTACTTATCTTGAGAACCATTCTCCTATATGTATATATTGAAATAAACAATTTGTTCAATAGGTCTATAAGATTTGTATCCAATCTTTTGGATATCTCATAAACTTTTATTATCTAATTTAGTTCTAAACTTGTTGGATAATATATACTTCAACTAAGTAATCCCAAAATCATTAACTTTAACTTTTCAAAGTCTTACTATTCCATATCTTATATGAAATCATGGTAATTGATTTAATTGGAACTATTGAAGGTAAGTCATTGTACTAGGAATAGCTATAGAAGAAATAAATACTGCATCATATAATATCTCATATTGTATTTTCCTCCTTACACAAATCCATACTCTTATATAATTTAGTTGTGGACATATTCATTAAAGAATCTCATTCCTTATAGAAAATCAAAAAAATTATATCTCCTCACATTAATCTCGTCGAAGTGACTCAACATTCTCAATGCTTAATTTCTAATTGTATTTAAATAATTTGAACTTTTTAAAAATTTAAATCAATATTTCATTTAATATATATGACTATATCACATAAAGTCATTAGGAATCGAATGAAATACAAATATCATCCTTTTATAAATTGTTATCAAATCTAACACACATCACATGTATAAGATTTAACAATCCAATATCATCATCATTCTTTCACCAAAGATTGATTTGGTTTTTCTTTAAACCAATAAGTTCTATAAGTTTCATATAATTCACAATCAAATATATCCTTGTATGTAACTTTATGATTCTCATCAAGTTGATTTAAACAACATAGTATAAAAGGATAGTCTCGATTACCCAACTTTATGTTATTACCACTTATATTAAGCATAAGTCTCCTTTGATCCAATACATACAAACTATTTATATAAACTTGGATCAACTACTTTTACTCAACGATCTATTCTTATCATGCTTTAAACATTCTAGTAATGTTGAATCTGAATTTAATATCAAATACTCAAAAGCATGAATTAGGAATAAATACGATCTCTATCATATCATATATAGGCAAGAAAAGTCATGCAATCATTTTTCTTCTAATGACAACTATTACATATTATAGCAAATGCCTTCAATTGTAGTTCACGTTTATGGTTTTAATAGAATAAATTGAATGAAAAATTTCTATCATTGTACTATACCTTTCAGCTCTACTTATTTCAACCTCTTACATCTTGCTATCATAGTGTTGACATACATGTTACATGTTATCATCAAAGTTTATGAGATATTAGTCAACTCAAAATATTAATACATTTTTTCATCCATATGATTTTGACATATCTTTGAAACTTAATATTAATAAATTACACCAATTACATATTCTCCTCTCAACCATGTCAAAGAGCTTTTTGCATGCCCTGTAAGAAGGCAATGCATTAGAAATTAGTATACCTAAGTATGTTATCAGTGGCTGCCGCACTTTAAAACCATTGCATTGAGCAAATTGCTAACTTTTTTGCATTGCATCCCTTGATAGAATAATGGAACTTTTCTAACAGTTAACTTTAATCCCCAATAAAGCTATGAACTGTTTGATTGCTTTAAGGATAACATTTATGGGGCCTTAGCTTGCAAAACATTAAGAGGTAATCTATAAATGTATGGTTGATTAGCTTTAGTTTTGCACACTTCCTGTAGTAATTGAAGTCTTGATAGCTCTCAATTTTGTGAGCAGTTATTCTATGCAAGATTTTCATATAATTTATGAATAAGTAAAGGGATAAGGGACCCGTCCTTGAGTCCTTTCCCACTTTGGAACCATTTGGTTTGCTAAGGGATCCCCTTACTTGAGTCCTTTCCTACGTTAAAACCATTTGGTTTGCTCACCATTCATTAACACACTATAAGATGCAATTGAAAAACATTGTATGATATAAGTAGTGTAGTTGTCAAGGAAACCAAGAACTTTAAATGAGCATTCAAGATAATCCCATTTTATAAAGTCAAAAGCCTTTTTAAAATTAATTTTTAGCATGCAATATTGGCTTGTTCCTTTTCTTAGGTACCCCTGAAGTAGATTTTGATTTAGTAGTACATTGTCCCCTATAAACCTTCTTTCAATAAAAGTACTTTGGGTTTTACTGATAATAGAATCCATTACTGGCATCAATCTTTGCACTAGGAAGCTAGTGACTATCTTGTAAATGGTTTTACATTATGATATAGGTCTGTAGTCGTTGAGGCTATTTGGATTGGGGCTTTTAGGTATATATGACAATTGTGAGCTTGGTTAAGTTCTCTCAGGAGAATGCCTCTAATGAAGAATTTAGTCATAGCTCTCTGGATATATTCCCTTGTCCATTGTCAGGTTTCCTTGAATAAAAAGGCATTTAGGCCATCAAAGCCAGGAGCTTTGTTAGGATTTTGGGATTTTAATGCTCGATCAATATTTTTAGGGGAGATAGGATGTATAATGCATTATGAGATGGAAGTGCTCAATTGAGTTGCAATGTGTTGAAAATCCATCATAAAGATTACAGTGGTTATGTTAGCTTTTAGTAAGTTAGAGAAGTAATTTATAACAAGCTCCTTTAAGTGTTCTTCGTCCCAAATTTTGTTTCCATCTTCATCCAACAGGCCTGTAATCCTATTTTTGTTCCATTTGTATTGAATAGAGTTAGAAAAGAAGGAATTACATCTATCCCCTTATTCCAACCATAATATTCTTGAATTTTGTTTGAGTCGAGGGCTATATGCCTCCATTACTCTCAAATAAGTCTCCAATTGTCTTGCTCCTCCCTTCTTAGATTCATATTATAAGGGTCAATATACAAGTTGTTTTGAGCTTCTAAGAGTTTCCTGTTAGTTTCATTAATAGCAATAGCTTTGATCCTGTTCAAGGAAGAGTGAAATGATTTAAGTCTAGCCTTAACTGCCTTAAGTTTGACCATAAACTTGTATTTTTCATAGCTTGAATTTTTATGTTCATTCCATCCCTTATAAACTATTCAAGAGCTTGTTGCTTAGCTAGAAAATCATACGATTTTAATAAAAAAAATTGTAACTTTGGAGTTTGTCAGATTGTGCACCTTAATGGATGAATTAGGGACTAAAGGCTAACCAAACATTGCTTTGTAGTTCTGAAATGTTTTAATCCATTATTTGGTGTTTCATAGGTCATGCATTCCTTTGTAATCATTTTTCCATGTTGTGATATAGACACCTATGTCCCAGGCTCGTGTCTATCATTTAAGTTCAACATATTACATATCTAAAGCTTTTTTAGCATGTTTCTTAATTTTTCAACCCTAATGCTCTTCTAGTTTCCTCCTTTGCTCTTGTTGGTCTTCCTTTATTTCCTAACTATGAAAAGAAAAAGTATAAAAATACAAAACAACTATAATGAAATATAAGCATATAAAGTTAGTGAAACAAACTTATGTAAAATGAATCTAACTAAAATTTTTTATCATTGGAAATTGCACAAAATAAAATTCAAATCCCTAAAATAAATGGTCAAGTTCACTCCTAACAAGTGCTTCTTTAGAAGTCCTTTAGCTTAAATTTCTTCTTAAACTTCATTGTTTGTTGGAGCAGTGTGTTATCCATTCTTTATGACTGTTGAATGCCAAGGAAAGATTGTCTTTCTTTCAATATTGCTTTATTTCTTGCTATAGCCCTTTTCCTTCTCTTTTTTAACACCTTAACTATATGAAAGATTACTTCTTGGAAAATAATAGAACAATTAGCTTGAAATGAGTCATTATTAACCATTTACTAGTTATCTTAATCTGAAATTAGGGAAAGAATCTCTTCATCTCTAAACCTAAGCATTAATTTACCTTCCAAGGAATTTAAAATTCCATTAGTTATTGTAAGGAAAGGTCTACCTAAGATTAGGGATTCCTCATTGTCCTCTTCCATTTCAAGTATATAAAATTCAACTAAAAATGAAAACCTATCAATTTTAATCAAAATATTATCCATAGTACCTCTAAGATGTCTAATTATGTAAATTGCATTGTAACCCTAGTAGGTTTTGATTTTCTTAACCTTAGTTTCTTAAGTATAGTATAAGGCATTATATTAGTATTAGCCCCTAAGCTCACTATTAAATCTTTGTTTATAAAGACATCACCCTTATTACAGGAAATGGTAAAACTCCTTAAATCATGTAGCTTTGATGGTAGAGAATCGTAATGGATATTGGTGTTTCTTTCATCTGGTTCTACCTTAGACACCTCCTCCTTTAAAAAAAGTCAACATACCAAGTGCATAAGACTCCCCGCTTTGCAGGGGTTTAGGGAAGGTCATAATGTATGCATCCTTCTCTTTGTATTTTATAAAGAAGCTATTTCCACGACTTGAACATGTGACCTTATGGCCACAACGGTGCCAGTTGCTTCAAAGCTCACCCTCTAGACACTTCCTCCTTTATCTCTTCTTTATCTATGTTATCAATTAACTCTTATTTTAAGTTATTGGTCAATTTCTTTCCTTTTTTTAGGGTGATTTCCTTCATGTGTTCTTTGAGGTTAGGTATTATGTCATCAGGTAACGTCCTTTAAGATATTTCAACTACAAAATTTGCTAATAAACAATTTTAAGTTTTAATATTTTGAATAGAAACCTCTTGATTCTATAAATGAGCTTTAAATATAGTAATAAAATTCCTCATTAAGTTTATTGAAATCTAGAAAGAGATTTTATGCCATTTTTTCAAGAAAAATGTGGGTGATTCCTCTAATCCATATTTACTATACAGTTTATTTTGTCATTTGAAACTCTTTATATAGTCCACTTATTCTACTAGTTCAATTATTGGGTTTCTAACTTGACATTTAATGATTTAATGTCTTCTCCTATAAATTCACTACTAATCAATTAAACTAGTCTTGTTGATATAACTGGGTTGCCAAATTTCCTTTTAGGGCCTTTAGTTAAGCTACCAATGCATTCATTGCATCCAAAATGTGTATACTTTTTAGTTTGTTGGTTTTTAGCCCTTATGATTGTCATTAATAGTTATTCATGACTATCTCTTCTATTAGTTCAAGAGCTACTTATAAAGTTTTAATATTAACAGTCCCACTAAATGTTGTATATCATTTGCTTTGTTAAATATATCATACCATTGCAAAAGTTTTGAACCTACATCCATATTGGTAGATTATGATGTGTCACTTGTTTAACATATCTTTATACCTCTCACACATACCATAATGAGTTTTCTTGTCAAACTATTGATAGGTAGAGATGTTATTTCTCATATTTATTACCTTTTGATGTTAGGAAATATTTAGCTAAGAATTTCTCCTTAAGACTTTCCCTTGTTATGGTGAAGTTGTAGGTTATGT
>JAOQMM010100700.1:0-18605 GCA_027563515.1 Erythroxylum platyclados
TGAACTCAACCCCCGAGTGGAACACGTGAAAGGGATCTCTATTTCTGGCAGTGGCAGAAAGCATTAAACCGACTTTCCCTCTGTTTTTGGTGCAATGAAAGATATGCTCCTGGCCATAAATGTAAAAAGAAGCAAGCCTTTGTATTACAGCTGCATGTAAATATAGGGGAAGAAGAAGAACAGATAGTTGGGGAGGTGATCCTGAAATTGATGAACATAACTTAATGCAACTTTCATTACACACATTGAATGGGCCCACAAGATCCAAAACTATAAGATTAGTAAGAATGCAACGGAAGAAGAAATTGTTTATTCTCATTAACTCAAGAAGTACCCATAACTTCTTGAGCGAGGATACTGTTCAAAGGTTGAATTGTAAGGTGCAATCAGTAAATGGTGTGAAGGTTACTGTGGCTAATGGACAAGACTTATACTGTGTCTCAATTTGCTTAGGCTTTGAATGGAGAGTACAGGGTCAATCCTTTGTAGCTGACGTTTATACTCTACCCCTAACCAACTACGATCTAATTTTGGGTGCACGGTGGTTAGCTACTTTAGGAAATATTGTTTGGAATTTCAGAAAATTAAAAATGACCTTCTTTATTGGTGAATAGAAGCATGTATTACAAGGAGAGAAGAGCAAAGCAAAGGTTTAACAGTCATTGATGATGCCATCTCAATAAATTGTTAACCAAAACTCATCAGCTAGCCTCCGTATAGTTAGTTATGTAGGTCAACCGAGGAATGTTTGCAGAATTGTATGAGTTACAAATTAAAGATACCGGAGTAGAGTGGAAGGAGCTAACTAAATTACTTGAGCAATACGAAGATCTTTTTAAAGAAACAGAGGGTCTTCCTCCTTCAAGAACTCATGATCACCAAATTGTCCTAAAAGAAAGGACTCAACCTGTTAATGTGAGATCCTATAGACATGGGGGTTTGCAAAAGGATGTAGTGGAGAGAATGACTTAAGATATGATTGAGACTGGGGTGATAAGAATCCGCACAGTTTATATTCTAGTCCAGTGGTGTTAGTAAAAAAAGAAAGATGACAGTTGGCGTATGTGCATTGATTATAGGGCCTTGAACAACATTACTATTAAGGATAAATGCCCCATTCCTATTATTGAAGAATTGCTTGATGAATTATGAGGAGCAATAGTGTTTTCTAAAATTGATTTGAGGTTTGGTTATTGGCAAATTAGGATGCATCATGATTCTATTGAGAAAACTGCATTTAGGACTCATAATGGGCATTACGAATTCTTGGTTATGCCATTTGACTTGACCAATGCCCCCTCTACATTCCAAAACCTGATGAACACTATTTTCAGACCCCCATTTGAGAACATTTGTGCTAGTTTTTTAATGATATATTGGTTTATAGTAGAAGTAAACGAGAGCATTTACAGCACCTTAAGTTGGTCTTGTATATATTGAGAGCCAATAGCCTCATTGCTAAGAAGAGTAAATGTCCATTTAGATACACACAAATTGAGTATCTTGGGCATATAATTACATCAACAGGAGTAGTGACTAACCCACAAAAAATCAAGGCAGTTAAGGAATGGCCAGTTCCAAGGAATATTAAACAGTTGTAGGGGTTTTTAGGCTTGACAGGGTATTATAGAAAATTTGTCAAAGGTTATGGGAAAATTGCCAAACCTTTAACAAAACTCCTAAAAAAGAATGCTTTCCAATAGGGAAATGAAGCTCAGATTGCATTTGATCAGCTTAAGGAGGCTATGGTAATAGCACCAGTGTTATCTTTACCTAACCCTACTCAAGAATTTTTAATTGAAACAGATGCTTCAGGATCAGGTATTGGAGCAGTACTCATACAACAAGGGCATCCAATTATGTTCATCAGCAAAGCTCTCTCTCCACGAAATCAGTTACTCTCAATCTATGAAAAGGAAATGTTGGCAATCTTATTTGCCATCAGAAAATGGAAGCCTTATATGGCTAATCAACATTTCGTCATTAAAACTGACCATTAGAGCCTCAAATACTTACTTGAGCAGTGAATTACAATACCTTCACAATAGGCTTGAGTAGCCAAGCTTATGCAATATGAGTATGAAATTCGTTATAAGAAGGGCGAGGAGAACCTTGCAGCTGATGCTTTATTAAGACTCCCTGATCCTGAAATCTTCAAACTTACTTTGAACATTTTACCTTCTGAATTACTACAAGCAGTTGAGAAGACGTAGATCACTGATACTTCCTTGCAAAGTATTATTGCAGCAAAAGAGCATAATTCTGATACTCACCCCCGTTGTGTATGGAAACAACAAAAACTCACCAAAAGGGCAAGCTGGTGGTATGGAATGACATCACCTTAAAACATAAACTATTTGACACTTTTTCATGATTCAACCCTTGGAGGGCACTCAGGGGTTACTGTGACTCTAAGAAGAGTGGCTTCAGTAGTCTATTGGAAAGGATTATGGAAAGATGTTAAAAATTATGTCAGAAATTGCTCCACATGCCAGAAATATAAATCGAAGAACATATCTACACTAGGCCTATTACAATCTCTTCCTATACCAGTCGACATCTTCACCAATATCACCATGGATTTTATAGAGGGACTCCCACAATCACAGGGCAAATCTGCCATCTTTGTGGTTGTTGATAGATTAACTAAATATGCTTATTTTGTTGGTTTATCTCACCCTTTCTCGGTTCAGACTATTTCAAAGGTCTTTCTATATCATATTTACAAAATCCATGGTATGCCACAAGCTATCACCAGTGATAGAGGAGCTACCTTTATTAGCAAGTTTTGGAAGGAATTGTTCATATTACAAGGAGTATAGCTCCAATTATCAATTGCCTACCATCCACATATCGATGGGCAAACTGAAGTGGTAAACAGGTGTTTTGGAAATCTATCTTTGATGTTTGGCTGGTGATATTCCTCACACTTGGTTCCAATGACTTTCCTTAGCTGAATACTAGTACAACACTTCATATCATACCAGCATCCAGATGAATCCATTTGAGGCCCTTTATGGATATGCCCCACCGATTCATATTCCTTATTTTCCACATGACTCGAATGTGGAGGCAGTAGATCGTTACCTCAGAGACAAAGAGGTTGCCATCAAATTACTGCAGCACCATCTCAAGAAAACACAAATTCAAATGAAAAACATGGCCAATAAATTTAGAACTGATAGGCAATTTCAGATTGGAGATTGGGTCTATGTCAAATTTTAGCCTTATAAACAAACCACTCACCAAGGCCACCAGAAATTTCAACCCTAATATTTTGATCCATTTCAGGTTCAAGACACTATTGGAGTTGTGGCTTACAAGTTGAAGTTACCCCTAGAGGCTTAAATACATGATGTCTTCTATGTCTCACTTCTAAAACTAGTTCATGCTAATCTCTAAGCCTTACTAACATTTCCACTCTCTCACAATTCTACCATCTATCCCCAAGCTATATTGGAGCATCGAATGGTGAAACGAAAAATTGTTGCCGTTACCCAATTCCTAGTCCATTAGCAAGGTCAATCACCAGCTGAGGCTACCTAGGAATATACTCAAGAGCTTCAACTTCGATTTCCAATATTGTTCCTTGTGGACAAGGAAAACGGAGGACGGGGGATATTGATACAAACCCAAACGATGATGTTCTGCCTTAAAGAATTAAAGAGTTACAATGTTGCATATTCTATATTATTAGCTTTCATTTGTTCGTTATGCAGTTAGTTAGAATAGTTAGACACCTGGCTTATTGTTATAATAGAATGGTAACTGATGATGTAATAGGACAGGCAGCTATTGTGTTTTATGCGTGCCTGGAGAAGTTTTGGGCATTGATTGGAATATCATCAATGAAACATTTTCTTTATTCTAGTCTCCCTTCTCTGTCAGTCCTTCTTTCTTCTTTTGCTATTCTATTTCTTCATTTTTAGTTCAGTCCGTATCAATAATTGAAGGAGTTGATGTTAGAGAAGAGAGATGCAACTTTTTGTTTTCTGTGACAAGTGTTGTAGTGTGAGATACAACCAATAACCTCTCAAGTGACATAATGATAGAGAATGGATAAAAAAAGAAGAGGAAGGTGGTGGTGGTCGAACCCTAATTCTAAAAAATTATAAGGGAAGACATAAAATGCATCATATGCGCTACTAAGGCACGTGCAATCACAAAAAATTGTAACGAGCACAATTTACGTGCCAAATAATTCCTCCTTTTTCAATTTTATTTTTTAAAAGGATTTATTTTAATTAAATAATATTAAATTATTTCAAACTCTTAATAAGTCCAGAAAATTATTTTTTAATTAATTGATGCTTGTTTTAAAAATGGTTAAATTTTATTAAGAATACTTGTGAAATTTAATTAGATTTTCAAGAATTAAATTTATTAAATGAAATTAATTTTCAAATCAATAATTATAATTAAGTAAAGTTTTAAAGGATTATTTTTCATAATTATATTATGTTTAATATTGTTAATATAATAAGATTATTTTAATTATGATGAGACTTAAAATTTTAAGTGTTAAATCCCTCAATCAGATATTAAGTATACTTTGAGACAATGAATATTATCTCTCATGATTTAAGTATAAAAATATAATTATGTTTCTTAGCAGACTTGTTAAGCAAATTAAAAGCTCCTTTAATCCAAATTTGTTTTATCTTAAATTAATAGATCTAACTTAACTAATATGATGTGATTTGCATAAGCAAACTCATGATCATATAATATTAGAAGCCTGATTAGAAATAGTACATATGATATGTTTTCACTAAGGAGTTATTACCTAATTGATCTTAGAATCGTATGAGATTTGATTGATAAGTGTATTTTTTTACCTAATTTAATTTGATTGGTTTATTGAGTAAACTCAAAGTTAATTTAATTAAATGTGATCATAACTATTAGAAAATTATTTGATAATTTCTCGAATTAATTGTGAGGACTATTGCTTTGTTTAAAATAGTGGGAATAGTCAAATATTTTATTAAAGTCATTTTTTTTAGTTTTGGGGCATAAACTTATACATACTCATTATATATTTTTAGTTGTTAGATAAAATGAGTAGTAATTTGTTTTTGAGGAGCATCATAGATTCTACCAAGCTTACTTCTTGAATTTGTTTCACGACATAAGAATTTTTCTCAAACAATAAAAGTTATATGTTCTTGTCACTGCAATTCTACCAAGGCCTTGTGTGAAAGAAATGATGAAGTCTAGGAGAGATATCAACGTTATATTGATAACGTTGAATAATTTACATGTGTCAATTAGTATATCCCCTAAATAATCTATAAGGATGCTTATATAATATTTTTTCATCTCAAAGAGTAGTTTGGTGCATAAAGTAGAATGGAGAGGTGAGAAAATTTGATCCTTATATTAATGCAAGATGGTCGAAGCATCTTCTATAAAGTTACACATACTAAAGATGATTGACTATATTAAAAAATTAAGTCAATTGGGTTTTATTATAAACCATGAATTAAGAATTCATTTGGCACTTCGATTTTTTATCTCAAGCTATTTGTAGTTTATCATAAATTATCACATGAACCAAAAGAATGTGACATCACCTAAACTTTTGAAAAAACATCTAAATGTACTTAAAAAGAACTAAAGATATTTTCTTTATCTATAAAGCAGTAAAATTAAGAGTTCTCACAATTAGGGAACATCTTTATTCTAAATGGTGGTGTGGGAATTGGATGAACTCTAAATAACCAACGGTTATTGATTCTATAATCAAGTTCAACTACATTTTAATGTCCAAGGAAGTAAAAAAAGTTATTTAGATAAACAAGTTCATCACTAAACTTGGAAAGGTTTATAGCATTGTTGAGCCAATAGATTATACTATGATATCAATGGCACTATTACATGTATAAAGGAACTAAGTTCTTATCAATAGTTTAAACATGTACTGAGGAAGTTTCACTTTATTAGGAAGATAGTAGAGCAAAAATATATCGTATTAGAGTAAGGGCCTACTGAAGTGAATCTTGTAAATCCTATCACTAAGTCATTAAATCAAAAATAAATGATCGACATAAAGATGGATATGGTATTTGATACTAAGTAAATGGCTTTAGTGCAAGTGGGCAATTGGTAGTTTCCTTGCAGCCAGTCGATTAGTTGTAATCAATGTATGACATTACTAATTTATTCAATAAAGGCATCATTTATCTTTATATATTTTTGTTAGATTATATTTAAATCTTAATACTAAATATAAAGTTTTACTTTTCAATTAAAGTTATAATGAGATCATAATTTATGAGATTCAAATTTCATTTAAGTATTATTCTTAAGTTTTTATTAGTTATAGCTTCATTAAGATAGAATATTGATGGAATAGTAAAAATAGAACATGTTATATTTCTTTCTTATGAAGAAAGGAAATCATCTTATAAATTAAACTATGAAGATACATAAACTAATATATATATGCTTATTAGAGAAAAAATTTACTAAAATAGCCTGATTATGAAAACCTAGAATGGAATATTACTTGCATTGCTTGGATAACCTTATTATGATGGTTATACAATTGATTCTTAGGCTTAAATTACCAAAGTCATTAGGTAGAATGTTATACTATTCTTCATCAGTAATGATTTAAGCTTTCTCTGGCCAGAGTTAATTGAGATTTGAAAAGATTATTTTTTAGATATCAATTCTAAATTGATTACTACTTAGAATGAATAAATATGATTGGATTAAAATAAAGTAGATATTCATTTCATATTCTATGTCTAATTGGAGCATTGTATTATAATTATGTATGGATAAGTTAAGTCAAACCACTTTGATATTCTTTGTCATTGGGTGATCATAATATGTCTCTAGATGTTAATTCTAAACTATGTAGCCAAAGAAAGAGAAGCTTTCATAAAATTTTAATGAATTCCATATAGGATAAGGTGGACATATATACAACTCTAAAGTTAAGGTCTAAGGGATAAGCGCCTACAACTTATTCACACATGGTGGTTAGACCATTATCCTACATGGTACATTTTACTCCTAAGATTTGAAAAAAAATATATTTGTATCAGGTTTTTAATTAGCATTGGATTAAATATTAAATTTCCATAGTGGTGGAATAGAAAAAAAAGTTTCTTAAAACCAATTATTATGGTTATAGTTTTATGTTGGATGACTTTATGATGTTAGATATTATTTATTAAAAAAGTAAAATTAGTTTTTTTATAAATAAATCATCTGCTACTTATAATATCGATGCTAATTTATAGCATACTAGATTTATTCATAATAGACAAAATTGAATATGTGGATTAGTTAAAAAAAGGTCTTCTAGAAAACCTAAATAAAGTAGGATCGTTTATTTGTAAGATTGTTTATTCATAAAAAATGACAAAAAAATCATTCGATAATGGACAAGATTGTTGAGCCATTTTAATTAATTCACTAAGATATTTGAAGCCTAAATGAATATAAGAGTATCCATTACCTTTATCGATATCTATACTCAGTGTGGTCATATCTATTTAATTAATCTTAAATTTGGTGCGTTATCATATCTATTTAATTAATCTTAAATTTGGTGCGTTATGTTTTTTTTAAAGTATATAATTTTAATTGAAATTCAATTAGATAAGAAGACAAAGGAATTAAGAATTAATCAGGGATAAGAGCACTTGTGGTGAAAAGTAATAGATAGATAACTGATTATTTCACGAACCCGTTAATAAACTTGTGTTACAAAGAAGAGAAAAATATATATGATAAATTTTCTTGAAATGGTTAGTTCTATGATTACACAGACAAATTTGCCTATAACTTATTGGGTAATGCATTAGTGATAGCCATATGTGTCCTTAATCAGGTTCCTACCAAATCAGTTGCTAAAACACTGTATGAGTGTGGATATATACAAAACTTGATTTATCACATATAAAATCTCCAGTATATGCTACCTATGTTCATGATCCTTTAAATGAGTATACGAAATTAGGTGCCAAAAGTAAAGAGAATATTTTTATATTATATTCTAAACATTCTAAAAGGTATGTGTTCATAGGTGAATAAGGTGATGAAAATGTAACTAAATTTGAGTCACAAGATGTCACACAGTTAAAGAATGATTTACTAAAATAAGAAGATTTAGGACAAGACTTATCACCATATGATATATAAGATCAGGCTAAACTGGTAAGTTGAGATCAATTAGATGAGATGCTTACAAGTAAGAGCAATTTAGGAGATGAGTTAGTTTTTGATTGATGGCAATTGTAATGTTGTGAGAGTTAGCTACCATTATTTGATTCGAGTGAGAGAAATATGGAGGTAGAGAGATATGCTCCTTAAGATCCTCGACTGTGTTACGATTATTCATGGATTATTTATTATACAACATTTTGATGTTAAAGGGGAAGCCTTTATGGCTCTCTCCACCTTACTAAAGATGAAGAAGTTAAACCAATATCAAAATAGTTTTGTCTAATCTTGCTAAAGGAAAATGAGTTAAAGTAATGAAAGAAGAATTGATTTTGGTAAGATCGTAAAGTCAAACGGAACAAATGGGTTCTCAAAATTTTGATGAAAAATATTGAAAGATTAAAAAAAATACGTCTAATGGTAAAATGATACACATAACAAAAAGGGATTTTATAAGGAGAAATTCTTACCTATTGAAGGTTTACATTAGCCCATCAAATTCTAATTTTAGTGGTTGTAATATATCTTGAATTACATTAAATAAATTTAAAGATTATATTCTTAAATTGAGAACTGGATAAAGAAATCTATATAAAATAACTAATATATTTTGTTTATAAGGGCTAATGCCTAAAGTGTGCATATTGCTCAAGTTAATCTATGGCCTAAAGTTGTCTTCAAGATAGTGGTATATTAAGCTTCATGTTGTAATCATATCATATTATTTTAGAATGATTTACAAAGACCATTATGTATATGTTAAAAAAATCAAAAGATAAATTTGTAATGTTATCGTCATATGTGGATGATATTTTAAAAGTCAGTAACCATGATCAGGCTGTTAAATTAGAAAAATGGATATCAACCACATTTAAGATGAAGGATATGAGTAAGGTTGCATATGTCATTAGGCTTAAGAACACTAAGGATCATGTAATAAGATTATTATCGCTTTCATAAACTACATATATCAAGAAAATACTCAAACAATTTTATATATAAGATCATAAATTGTTTTTTATGCCTATTGTTAAAGGTGAGTGTCTAAGTAACAGGCAGTATCATCAAACACCATAATAAGAGGAAAAGTTAAAAAAGGTTCCTTATTATAGGATAATTTGTAGTTTTATATATGTTATATGTATAAGAGACTAGATATATGTTTCATTATCGGGATAGGTAGTAGATTTAAAATGAATTTTGAACAAGTGCTTTGCAAAGCAGTGAAAAGAATACTTAGTTATTTGAAAGAGATCGTATACTACATTGTGATATGATACACTATGATAGTTAAGTAGCAATTACATATACTAGGTACCCCAAGTATTGTTGAAAAATGAAACACACATATACTAAGTATAATTATATCATGAACATAATAGCTCGAGGTTAAGTGAATATTGAGTATATTCCTGCAAGTGAAATGAATACAAATCCTTTGACCAAGTTGATTCTTAGAGATGTGTTTTCCACATATGTTAGGTCATTAGGAATGTGTAGAATTTAAAATTTGTTTTATTTCATTTTCTCTATATGAATGTTCATAATACCTACTATCAATGATAATATTTTGTTTTTCATTAAGTATTTGATGCAATATATGTTTAATTAAGTATTAAATGCCACTTTATAGAATGAATTTTAAATGTCTTCTTGTTAGGTTAAAGGATCATTGCCTTCTTGTATGATTCAAGATGAATTGTATCCACACATGATGGTGAAATGTTCGAGCTCATAATAGAAAATTACTCCTATTAGAAGCCGATGACGGAGGACCACCTCTATTGTAAAGGCTCACATGAGCCAATTACAAACCAAAAAGGAAGAGTGACAAAGATTGGGATCTCTTGAACTGGAAGGCATTGCCATGATTTACAAGTACATTAATCAAAGTTATTCGAGCATGTCTCAACTTACACCAATGCCTATAAGCTATGGACAAAGCTCAAATCTATGATTCAAAATGAAACTCCTTGTAATAAAGCTCACTTGGTGCGATGATTAGTGAAGTTGGAGTATAAGGATAGCCAAAACATGATTAGGCACTTAAATAATTTCAAGGGACTCGTGAACTAACTAACAAAGGTCGAGATGAAGATCAACAATGAGTTGTAAGGAATGTAAAGCCTTACCCAAAAGGAACTTCTCCCCAACATAAAAGGTAAAACACTTGACCCATGCATTGACTGTTTAGCTAGCAAACAACATAGAGTTTCATTTCAAAAATTTTCTCAACAAATTAGAAGAAAACATATGCTTGAATTGGTGCATATCTATGTTTGTTCAATGATTAATAAATCACTTGGAGGTGCATTATACTTTTTCACCTTTGTTAATGACCATTCAAGAAAAGTTTAGGTATCTTTGATGAAATAAAAAGACCAGATGATCTAGGCATTTAAGGAGTTTTAGAAGTAGAATGAGAAACACGTAGAAAGTTGAAATGTATCCAAGCTTATAATGGTAAGAGAGTATTGTGGCTTTAAAGCATATTGTAAGAAAAATGAGATCAAGCTTGAAAAGAAACCACCAAAGATATCACAATTGAATGGTGTAGCTGAAAATATGAATCGAATTATTGTAGAAAGAGTTGGATATATACTTTCCTATGTCGAACTACCAAAGATATTCTGGAGAGAAGTTGCAAAGACTGCCATTGACACTATCAATCTTTCACCATTAGGACCTTTGTATGGAGATATCCCAAAGGAAGTTTGGTCAAGTAAGAAGGTCCTATACAACCATTTGAAGGTGTTCAGTTGTCTAGCATTCATCCACATTCTTAAGGATGAGCAAACTAAACTCAATTAAAAAAACTTAAACAATGTATCTACCTTAGCTCACCAAAAGATGAGTTTGACTACTAATCATGGGATCCAAATGGCTGGAAAATTGTGAGAGGTAGGGATGTTATGTTTTTGATAATCAGACCATTGAAGATTTGAAGAGGTCAAAAAATCCAAAATCCACTGCTATTCATTCTTATCCAAAACCATCTCCTAAAGTATGCAATAATTCAGAAGAAGTCACAATCGACAATCAAGATGAAAAGGTCAATGTGATGTTGATAACTCATATGCCATCAATAGAAGACTCTTCTACAGAGAAACAACCTCATCTGACTGATCTAGAAATTACTCAACCAGAATCTTCAGAACAACTTTAACTAAGACGAACCACTAGGGAAAGACATCCCTTAACTAGGTTCTCTCAATATGATTATTTGTTAGGCTAATCATTTGATAGTTTACCGCATTTTCATGGTAGCTGCTGTTAAAAGGAGAAGCAAACTTAGAGGTAAAGGATGAGGATAAAGTGGTTTCTCTTCATAATGCTTGTGCTGGGGGATAATAAAACCATTTACGACTATGGTTGCGTATACTTTTTTATTTCCAGTTAATGTTCTCTTTGTGCTTCACGTCATCATTTCTTAATGAGATGTACTTCAATTTTCTTTATGCTCTTCATATTAACAAAATTGATTAGTTCAGGAGCGGGAAAGAGGTGTACCCACTATGACGTTTCCATCTTTCCAAGCTCTGATTCCTCCTACTTACGTTGAACTCCGTATTCCTGCAACTCCTGCAGCTATATCTAGTTTTAAGGTGAATTTCAAGGACTTCCTGCCCTCTTATTTCAACTGATCTCCATGCGTTATACTTTCTCAATAAGTATTGGAAACTTTGACAGTTTTCTGGGGCATTTTGGATATATCACATCTTGCAAGCACAGGAATATGGAAATAGAAAGCTCACACTGATCAAATCAATTGAATGCAGTAAACACTGTTCTTGCAACATGAGTCAATATTTGGCCTCAAAAACAAAAGGCAAACAGATTTACACAAGCTTAATACATGTTACTCGAGTGCATGCATTCCCGGAATGATGGTGCAAATAACTGAGGCAACTCAGAAGAGGATAGAACTAGACTTGAAAAGGAATTATCATATACATAATCTGTTCACAAATATGTTAACAGCTGAAAACCCATTGTTCACATGTCATCAGCAACGTTCAATGTGACCTGTATTGCTGCTATACGCAGGTCATGCTTGGACATAAGTGCCACCTTACTTTCATTAGCAACAACCATTGTCCGAAGGCGCTTGCCGTTCTGGTTTGTTCTTTAAAATGTTTCTCTTCACTGCAGTAGACCCTTCTTCCAAAAGACTTGGGATGTCCATGATCTAAAATACAAGATGATGTTAGAATTGGAGTGCATTTCAGTTTACATAAACTGAGAACTATCTTTTGACAGCAAAAACAGAATTTTGTTTTTCAAAGTAATTCTGCAGACAAGTCCCCAAATCCGGACAAAACAACATGATGGATTACTAGACTAGCGTGCAACTCACAATGATATAGGAAAAATGAACCAAAGTACAATTTTAAAACTACAAGTAGTCACAGGAAGATGTTGTCATGGTAACTATGTAGTTTAAAACTCATAGGCATAATATGATCCCAGAGTGTCTATGCTTATTCAAAGGAGAGTACCTTCAGCGCAAGATCTTCAAAGCATTTCTCTACATTTTCTCTAGTTTTGGCACTACTTTCGAGAAACAAAGATCCAAGCTCTTTTGCCAGAGAGATGCCTTCTTCTCTACTTACAGCTCTTTCAGATTCCTAATATTTTTCAGAAATTACAACAATAGCATGATAAGGAAAGATTAAACAAGAAAACAGGCTTATAAAGTTCTCTGCAATTGTTAAATAAAGATTTTATGTACTGGAGCGCAGTAAGGTGCAGGTTTGACTGCATTGTGACAATGTGGGAAAGTATTTTAAACTTAAATACATAATAAGTTATTTTCAATTACTTAACTTATACTTGTCAACAAAGAAGAAGGGGTAACTTACTCTATCAACTTTATTACCAACAAGCATTTTCACACAATCATGATTCGTGCAGTAGAGTTCAACTTCTTTAGCCCAGACATCTGACAAGTTTGTGAAGGTTTCTCTCCTTGTCACATCATAAACTGTTGTAACAGAAAAGACTAAGATATAATGTAGACAAGCAAAGAAATCGGAGTGCACACATTATGATTCTTAAGAATAATCTTCTAGAGATTGACGGGGGGGTTCAATTCAAGTTGTTCTTAGCAGTATATTTGCAACTGAAAAATAAAAATCAATCAATTCTTTTCTAGCCCATTTGCAAAGTGCCCTATATTTCATGATCAAATTGAAAAAAAAAAAGCAAGGAAAAAAAAATTCACTACGTTTTTTGCACAACCTTTTTGCTCGTTTTTGACCATCCTTATCACCAGGCATCCTAAGTATATTTTCTTTCTCTATTAGCTAAAAGCATTGCCTTGAATTATACAAGAATCTTGCAATTACAGAAATGGTTGATCACAGTCTAAAAATGTATGCAAGATTTGTCCTAAATAACAGAACACTAAATGTTTCGAGTCGCCTATCAGTAGCGCGTTGTCAATAAGCCATATATATGAATTATACGTACCCAGAACAATCCCTTGAGCATTCCTATAGTAAGAGCTGGTCAAGGTTCTGAATCTCTCCTGTCCAGCTGCAAGAAGCATACGCATAGAAATCAGTACAAGTTAAACCTCTCACTTAATGTCATTATGTTCATTTTTCTCCTGCTACAGAAAAAGTAGGCACAACGATGATTGATAAAGCCTGCTGGTTAAAGAAGAATTATAGCCTTGAAGTGCAGGGTTTCATTAACCGTTGCATAAAGTAACAATTTATTTCACTGTTCACAAACCAACTAACATGGTTTAATTGTGTGAGTACTGGGGTCATCTTTTCAGTTATGCGAAGAATGGTTTTTCTCAAGCTTTTCTAATTTCATTGCGTATTTTACTGTTGCATTGTTCTTGCAGCTCCCTATCTTAACAAATTAACATTTAATTAAAGGTATAGTCTCCTTTTTCTCAGGTCTTAGTCCAAAATGAAGGTAACACAAAGTCTACATAGTAAATTGGAAACATAATCAGAATAAGCCCACAGCGAAAAGCATACCTGTATCCCAAATTGTCAGCTTCAATCGCTTTCCACTTACCGTTAGCTGCTTGATCTTAAAGTCCACACCTTTCCACAAAACCGAACAAAAAAAATCTCAATGCGTGCATATAAAGAACCCATTAAATCAGAGGCATTACTGATTCAATTTATAAGAAAAGATCAGATCACTCGCCCCCTGTACTTTTAAAGTTTTAAGAAAGTTTAGGAATTGCAGAAGTATCGTAAATAACCAACAAAATGTTCAATAGATGACATCATCTGTTGTCTCACTAATTAAGGGTCAGCCAGCCTCAGCTAATCTTACGAAAGTCTCGTCGTTGATACCATGTTTATCAATCACTGAGTTCAATTCAATTTAAAAAAGATCCAAGAGCATTTGCTGGCCATGAATCCATAACATCAACATTAAAGAAAAATGCGGCATATAATGAAATGGGTTAGAGGCCAAGTACCAATAGTTGGAGGAAGATCGTCTACAGAGCTAGAAATGAAGCTAACAAGAAGACTGCTTTTACCAACACCAGAATCACCGATCAACAAGATCTTGAACGAGAGATCATACCCACTTCCCTGCCCTGAAGACGATCCCATCATTCAAATCCAAGAACTGACGCCTTTATCTCTCTGACTCTTTCTCGTTCACTCCTTTTTTTGCATTAAAGAGCCATAAAAATTCAATCTTGAAAATGAACTTCAAGAGAGGCCTTTTTCCTCTCTGTCTCTAATGATGATCAAGACTTCTAGGTTGTTTGTTTCCCTCTCTTAAAAGTACAGTGAAAAGGATATGCACACTAATGCATATATAAAGACGCAGAGAACCACAAAAATAAATTGAAAAAGGAAAGGTGGTGGGGATTAGCATCAATGCGAAGGTGTTTCTTTGAGTAAGAGAGAGGTTGAAAACGGCTATCTCGCGAACACCTGACACCAACGTTATTCTTTACTTTTAGGTGCTGTTCTAAAGCTTCTTTTTGCGGACAGAAGCGACGCCTTTTCCTTGGAACACGCTCATGGTGTCCAAACTCCAAACTAATGGACCCACCTAGGAGTTTCCTGCCGCGCCTGCGCGTCCGTCAGGTGAGGTGGCGTTGTCAGTTGGGACTCGGGGTTTGGCTAACTGTTAAGGTCAGTGTGCATTAGAAGGGTCCATTCTTATAGCTGTTGACTGTCGAGACCCATTTTCACTTATTTAGCGACTAAAAAATGAAGTCTAATTATTGAATTTTAACCATTTACTAGTAGTTTTAACACTCCATTGTCGATGAGAAGTTACAGCTTAAGCTCAAGCCACCCAAAGAAAAATCTCCTACACTAGTTAGGACAACTTTCTATGGCAGCACTTGCTGGTTTGTCTTCTTCTTCTTGTTTGATTTGATAACTTCCAAGTCTAAATCCTAAGAAAAGTTGTGGACCTTGAAGTGAAAACAAGTTATTGGTCTTGGCCTACTCTTTGTAGCAAGTGTGTTATTGTAATAGAAAGATTTGAAAATCGCAGATTGTGAAAGGAATGTGACAATTGGAAGACACCATGATTAGCTTGTATTGTGTTTTAGTTAACACAGTAATCATAGAAAAAGAGCTCCCACTCCCACGCATTTGTTTACTAGTTATAGGATTATAGGCTTTATAGCTTCTGTCAACACTGAAAAACAGACTTCTTTCAGTTTAACTTGTGGAAAAATTGATGTTTTTAAGGTAGTGCAATGGTCCACCATTCTTGACATTAACTTTTCAAGTGGGTTCATGCTCATTAGAGATATGGGCAAAGCCCGCCTGCCTTGTGTCCATTAATGGAACATACTCCCAAAGCTCGCTGCTTTATTAGTAGAAAAGAAGTTGAATAGTACTAAGCAATGAAGCAGAAATAAATGTGCAGTACCCTCCATCGCATTGGTGGTGTTTGTTGAAAGTCCCTTTCTTTAGAATTGAAGAAAACACCTCACCTTCCCCTGGTGATAGCTACAGCTGACACCATCACAACATTCATTCAGCAAGGATTACTTAATTTGTTGATATTTAGTACTTTCTATATCTTACATTTGCAGGTCTCAAGGCATTCAATTTCATTCCAAAATTGATAACGACTACTAGTTCTCCTTGGTAAGAATACGGTGGCATAGTGTATATCGACTTCATCACCTTCATGTGAGAGATCATGCCTGATATAGCAAAATTGAACTATAGAACATGAATCATTCTGAATGGTTTCTGGTCTAGTTATGCCAACTTATTGAATTTTTCAGAATTTTTATTCTTGTAACCTTTACATAAGATCCAAAGCTTGATACACCATAACTTGTGCACTTGACTTTCGAGGTTTTTCGTATCCCTTAAGGATACTATATTTTCCGGTGACCGAAGTCCTCAAGAAAAGAATGGAAACATGAATGGATCAAGGGATCCTGATCGTGCTACTTTAGGTTATTTAAAGCTAAACGCCTACCATGTAATTGTTCATTGATTGTTTATTCCTATGGAATATTAGTACTGATTCATATCTCAAGCTTTCAATGATGATTTTAGCACATCTTTTCAACAAGGCATTCTTTAATTGGTGGACCCTGATCTAAAATATACTATTTCTATTACTCAACATCTTCAATAGTCCTTTGTCTTTAACGTTCGTTGCAATAACAAAGTTTCAATTCGTCCCACAAGAATAAGAACGAATGTATGATAGGCATTATACTATGTTCAAATTAATCTTTGTTTAAGCAATCTATTCTTATCCAAAGTGCCTAATTTTTTATATTGTTTCTGATGCATAGTATTTACTTATGTACATGAGGATGAACAAGTTGAACAACAAGAAACCGACATGAAACCATGCATTTACCCATGTAAAGTGTCCAGACTTGTAGGAAAAAACTAGTCAAATTAAACTATCCTTTGAACTCTCATTTCAAAAGCAGTTCGCCAATTTTATAAGAGAACAAGTTTCCCCTGAAACTCATAACAACATGGATTAACGTTAACATCGAATGGGACCTTATTTCAACCAATTAGAACATTGAGCAAAGAAGTTCGTTTTTACCACAATTAGGGCATTGAATTTGGCCCAAGCAGCTGACAGAATCAAGAAATTTTAATTGTTGACCTGTTTCCTCTGCTGAGCTTGAATTGGGAAATCTTACGCATTTTTGTCTAGGCTGTATTCATCTTATAGCCGTAACTTACAACATAGTGTATGCAAGTTCAAAAGGGGTTTATCAATAGAGAGGCACAATGCCCATGAATTGATGTCTCAGAGCACGGGGAAAAAATATGCAAACTGGGATGGATACAGCTGCCAAAATACCGACAATTTAGTAAATACAAGCAAATTTGGGTTCCAAGGACAAAAGGGTCGTCAGCCTCACACAAGTTCATACGCTAAGGGAAGAAAATGAGACGTTCAGTTGATTTCTGTTTTCATCCAACACAACCCCCCTTCAATTTGTAATCATATAACAATTTCACAAGAACTGAAAGATAAGAAAGAAAACTTACAAAAATTAAGGGGGAGAAAAGGAGAAGGGGACTGCATCGCTGTACTTGTGCAGAGACTGTAGAAGGGGCTGAGAGATCAAATTTTCATGGAACTCTCATGCGTATAAATGCAACTGAGCCAAAATACTTCAACTTGTGATAACATTAGGCGGGAATACTTTTTGTATGAACTCTAGGAAGCGGCTGGAGTAGAATGTAGGATCAACAGCAGAGATGGACAAGGAATCAAATTGGAGAGATTTGTACGCGTGCTCAATCTTCTTACTGAAATTGTACTCTTGCAGTATATCGATTATACCCAGGTACAGAACAACGTCGTATGCTTCATGAAATGTCTGTTTTGCTTCTTTCCCTGGAATCTGCTCGGCCCTTGCTGGCATGTTGACACCAAGCTGGATTTGGAGCCTGGTCACAAAGTTCAAAATTGACAACAGAGAGGCATTTATAAGAACATAAAAAGGGCTAGCATATTTTATAGTAGTTAAACTGCATGAGACATATTTCTTCCTTGCATCACCTATTTGTCCATGGTTAAAATATAGATACTTATCCTTCAGAAGTTGAGCAAAATACAAGTATTTTAATCGTATTTGGACATATTTCCTGTTTGTGTTAGCTAATCAGGTTTTGCTAATTCCACTAATCAAGAAAACGATATTTATCACACTAGCGTTCTTAGGCATATTCATTTTCTGCAGAAATGAAATATCAAAAGGGAAACAGTATATGATCCATTTTTGGATCTCGTCTAACAATTTTGGGGGAACACGTTTTTTATGCTGATTGGAGAGGCTTGGTATAAGTTTGTAAGAAGAAATCTACTTAAAGGAAACCTGGAAGAAACTTTAAAATAAATCTGAACCATTATACATGATTAAACACCTATAAGTAGCCTAAATTATTCTCCTTTCATCCAAATAACTATTTAATTCATAA
>JAOQMM010103489.1:0-18552 GCA_027563515.1 Erythroxylum platyclados
CCCGCCGGCCCGAACACGACCGGCGCCCCGATGAGGTGCTCGAAGGCGGGCAGCGCCTCTGTGGCGAAGGTGACGTGGTGCACGATCGCGGGGCGGCCGGCCTCCCGCACGATACGACGTAGACGCAGCGAGGCCAGCAGCTGCCACACCACGTAGGCCGGCCTGGGACGGCGTCGACCGGTCAGTGCGATCACCAGGCGCGGCAGCGGCACGGGCAGCATCTCGAGGTGCTCAGCATCGTCGCCCAGTGCGGCCTTGATCGTCTCCACCCGGTGCGGCCGGGTGACGAGGACGACGCGGCAGCCGCGCTCCCGTGCGAGACGGGCGCCTGCCTGCGCGAAGGCGAAGCCGACGCCCGGCTCGCTGCCCCGTCCGGGCTCGCAGGCGAAGGCCATCAGGTAGATGTCGGCCCCGCCCGTCATGGCACCTCCAGCAACCGGGCCGGGTTGCCGACCGCGGTGCGCCCGGCGGGCACGGATCGCACGACGACGGCGCCCGCTCCGATCCGAGCGCCGGCGCCGATCTCGATGTCCCCGATCACGATTGCCGCCGCGCCGAACTCGACGCCGTCGCCGATGACCGGGCATCGCCCTCCGACGCCGCTGTTGCCGATGACGACACCGTTGCGCAGGGTGACGCCCGCCCCGATGACGACGTGATCGTTCACGACCAGGCCGAAGCCGTGGAAGATCGTGAGTCCACCGCCCACGCGCGTCCGCGGCCGCAGCTCCATCGCCAGCATCCCCTCGGTCCACGCCCGGTACAGCGCGACCGGGATCACCGCTGCGGGACGCATGCCCGGTTCGGGCGATCCCATGCTGCGCTGCGCCAGACGGAACGCGAGGAGGACGAGCCGCGCGCGGAGGTCGCGAGGGTTCGCAGCCCAGTCCGCGCGGGCCAATGCGCTGAACTCCGCCCAGGTCGAGGCGAAATTCAGCGAAGCGTCGTCGCTCACGACCACGGCTCCGTCTCGCGCAGACGCTTATCGCCGGCCGGAGTCACCACAGGCCCGGCCCGGCCGTCCAGGACCTCGCGCCACGCGTCGCGATAGGATGAGAGCGAGTGGCGCTCGCGGTGACGGCGCAGCGCGGCGAGGCTCGACTCCCGACGCTGCTCGGGCGCATCCATGAGCCGGAGGACCGCCTGCAGCAGGGCCTGCTCGTCCCCCTTCGCGACCAGCGCGCCCGTGGTCCCGTCGACCAGGTCTCGGATCCCGCCGTTGTCGTACGCAACGACGGGAAGCCCGTACGAGAGCGCCTCCACGATGACGAGCGGCTGAGCCTCCATCGCATAGGTCGATGGCACGACCAGCAGGTCGGCGGTCCGCAGCAGACCGTCTTTGCGCGCGCCCCCGACCGGACCGTGCAGCACGACACCGTCGGGCAGCGGCGGCAGGGTGCCCGGATCGCCGCCACCGGCGATGTCGAACCGCCACGGCAGATCCGGACGGGCCGCTCGTAGCTCCGTCGCGAGCCGCACGAAAGCGTCCGCTCCCTTGCCCGGCAGCAGGTTCGAGAGGAAGAGGAGCCGCGCGCCCTGTTCGTGATCCGCGGGCTCCGGCGCATCGACGCAGTTCGGGATCACCGAGATGCGGGAGGGAGCGACGAACGGCTGCACATCGTCCAGGAGTGAAGCGCCCAGCACGACGACCCCGGACGCTCCGCCGAGCACGCGGTCGACCAGGTGCTGCCAGAGGCGCCCCCGCGATGCAAGCTCACGGAAACCGGAGGTGTGCACGTAGAGCAGCGCTGGACGACCCGCTACCCGCAGGAGCAGAGCATCGAGCAGGAAGGTGGACGGCCTGGTCGTGACGAGCAGCACGATCGGACCCGTGCCGATCGCCGCTCGAGCGAAACGGAGCACCAACGACGGCACCGCCATCAGCTTGCGCAGCCCGATCGCGCCGACCTCGCCGATCGTCCTGCTGAACCGGCGATCGACGACGGCGACCGGACGCCCGAGCGACTGCAGCGCAGCGACGAGTCGCTGCGTCATAACCGCCGACCCGTGCAGCGGGGGCGGCAGCTGCCCGACCACCACGACCGTGTCCCGGCGCGAAGCAGCGCCGCCCCGGGCCGGGTCCGCTCGTCCTCCTCGGATCACAGGCCACCGCGGCGCGGTCTGCGCGTGCTTCCGGAACGCGGCGGCTGCGGCAGACGAACAGCCGTCGGTGCGTTCCGCGCAGGCCGATGGCGTCGCCAATCCGTGTCCTGGTCGAGCAGCCCGGTCGCGCCCTCGGGCGCAGCGGGCTCTGTCGGCTCCGCCTCCGGTGCCACTCGGGTCGAGGAGGCTCGGCGCTCGCTCCGTCCGTCGACGGAGTCTCCAGCGACTCCGGGCTCGGCTTCCTCCTCACGGACCGTCCTCGGCGTGCGCAGCGCTGCTGCGAGTACCTTGACCGCGTCCGAGCCGGGCCGGACGGACTCGCTCGCACCTGCCGTCTCCGTCGCAGGAGCACTGTCGCCGTACCCGTAGCCGTAGGCGTCCTGGCCCGTCTTGGGCATCATGGTGAGGATCATGCCGCCCGCCGAGGTGCCGACGCGATCGAGCGTCTCGAGCGCGGCCTCGAGCTGCGGTCGCCGGACTCGACCTGCGGCGGCGACCATCAGCACGCCGCCGGCCAGCCTGCTCAGCAGGGCGGCGTCCGACACTGCCAGCAGTGGCGGGGAGTCGAAGACGACCAGGTCGTAACGGGCGTGGAGCTTGGTGACCAGGTCGTGCATTGCGGCCGACTGCATCTGCTCGTTCGGATTCGGCGGGATCGTGCCGGCCGGCAGCACCGCGAGGTCGTCCTGTCCGAATTGCTGGACCGCCTGGTCCAGCGTCGCGGACCCGATCAGGACGTCGGTCAGCCCCACGGCCCCCTCGATCCCGAAGTACCGAGCGAGGCGCGGTCGGCGCAGGTCTGCGTCAACCAGCAGGACCTTGACGCCCAGCGACGCCACCGCGAGCGCGAGGTTGGCCGCCGTCGTCGACTTGCCCTCCCCCTCGATCGAGGAGGTGAGCACGAGGGAACGCCGTGAGTCCTCCAGCTCGAGGAAGAGGAGATTCGTCCGCAGGCTGCGGTACGCCTCGGTCGCCGGCGACACGCCGGAGGCATCGACGACCAATGGGGTCCTGGCGACCTGAGGATCGCGGAAGGTCGTGCCGATCACCGGCGTGTCCGTCACCCGGTCGAGATCCTGCCGAGTGCGGATGCGTGTGTCGAGCAGCTCACGCACGAGGCCGAGGAGCACGGCGAACGCCGCCCCGAGCAGAGCGCCGATCAGCACGACCACCGGCAGTCGAAGCCCGATCGGACCGCGGTCCACGACGGCCGGGTCCACCGCGGTGAGCTTGACGGAGTTCGTCGTGGCCGCGGTGCCCGCATCCGGCGTGAGTGCGATCGCAGCCGTCGACAGCTGCGTGACGATGGTGTTCGCGGTCGTGGCAGCGCGCACGGCGGAGGCGTCCGTCACCGTGACGGCGATGACCGGGGAATCGTCGGCCACCGCGACCGCCACCCGCTGAGCGAGCCGGGACGGCGTCGTCCGAAGCGAGAGCGAATCGATCACGGGCTGCAGGACGTAGGCGGTCTCCGCGATGTCGGCGTATCCGCGGGCCGCCTCCTGCGCGAACGTCACGCCGCTGGTCAGGTCGCTCAGGGTCTGCGCGGACTGCACCGACACGAATGCTTTCGCGGTCGCCTGGTACTGCTTCGGCTGCACCAGTCCGACGACCGCTCCCGTGAGCCCGCCGACGGCGAGAAGCACGAGGATCAGGAGCCAGCTGTTCCGCAGGACGCGGAGATAGTCGCGGAATTCCAATGGAATGCCTTTCGGCGAAGTCGGGTAGCAGCCGCCGGGGCGTGCGACTCGGCGATGCATCGATTCATCACCGGTGCGCAACGCTAATTCTTTCACCGCCACCACTCAAGAGGCGGCCTGACCCCCGTTCGGAGCCATTCGGATAGGAATTCTCATAAGGTTGCAACGAAAATGGATTGAACCCCGCGCGAAACCCTTCGAATTGGGGTGGCAATTCTCCGCTAGCGCCGCTGAGGTGGCGAATACACTCGAGAACATGGGTGCGAAGCGGACCGCCGTGCCGCCGTGGAGTCTGCACCCGGTGATCGCCGGCGCACTGGTCTGGCTGCTGGTGTCCGACCTGCCCACGAATCTGCGTGTCGGAGCGCTGTCGCTCTCCGGCGCAGCGACCCTGCTGGCCGGAGCCGCTGCTGTGGCGCTCGCTCCGATGCTGGCACTGCACGGCCGCAGTCGCACCGCGCCCCGGGCCTGGCGATACGCGATCCGCCCCGGGACGCGTCGCGGGGTCGTTCCCGTCGCTCTCGTCGCCTTCTGCGGCGTCGCGCTCATCGGTCTCCTGCGCACACCGACGCAGAGCGGACTTCAGCAGGTCGCCGTGTACTGCGCATTCGCCGGCGCGCTCGGCACCGCCGCCCTTTACAGCACGTCCGAGACCGCCGACCGGTTCACTCGTGTCCTGGGCGTCTCGATGGGAGCCCTCGGACTCGTCGCCGTCCCGCTCTACATCGCCGGCTCGACCGCGATCGGCGGAGCCCGCTCCTTCGCGCTCACCGCACTGCTGGCCGTTGCCGTCACCGTCCCGATCCGAACGTCGAACCGTCTGATGCGGCTCGCGCCCTGGGTGCTGACCGCTGCGATCTCCGCGTCGCTCTCTCGCACCGCCCTGGCGCTCGCCGTCCTCCTGCTCGCCTTCTCGGTGCTTCGCAGTCGGCGAGGCCTTCGCGGCCTCCGCATCGCACTGGCGCTCGGTGCCCTCGCACTGGCGGGCGTCGTCGCCTTCGTCACCGTGCCTGCGCTGCGGGACCGCTTCACGCAGGGAGACAACGGTGTCGACATCGGGGGCCTCGCGCTCAACACCTCCGGTCGCAGTCAGCTGTGGGCGCTGGTCATCCGGAGCGCTTTGGAGCACCCGTGGATCGGCCGGGGCGCCGGCTCCGCCAGCGAGGTGGTGACCGCTCGATACCCCTTCGTCGGACAGCCGCACAACGACTTCCTGCGCCTCTGGCACGACTTCGGACTGATCGGGCTCACGCTCTTCGTCGTCGGATACGGAGCGCTCCTGATCGGCGCGGTCCGGCGAGCAAGACGGACCGCGCCCGAACACCGGGGAATCCACTGGTCCGCAGCACTCGCTCTCGCCGCCGTCGGCGCTTCTGCGCTCACCGACAATCCGCTGATCTACCCGTTCGTGATGATCCCGCTGGGGGTCATCGTGGGGCTCTCGATCTCGCAGAGGGACTTGCACCCCGAGGTGCCCGTCCGCTCGAAGGGAGTTCTGCAGCCGATCACCGGGGCACGGTGACCGACTCGGCGACGACACGGAGCGCGCTGCGCGGGATGTGCGGGAGCTGCACCCAGTCTCCTCGTAGCCCGACGGACGCGTAGGGGTCGCCGGTCTCCGGGGTCGGCTGCTCCGCGTAGAAGCCGAGCGCCTGGTTGTTGCCACCACCGTTGTCGACGCAGAAGGCACCGTAGCGCTGCAGCGCCCGGGCGATCATGCGCTCCGCCTTGGAGAGCCCCTTCAGCGAGTCGAGGTCGAGCTTCGGATCGAGCTGCACCCGCATGCCCTCCTCGACCCCGACCTTCTTCCTGGACGTACCGTCGCTCGATGTCGCGGGGTAGCGGTACCGGCCCTTGAGCGGAGCGGACGTGACGAATGCGAGCGCATGATCGATGCTCCCCCGGCGGATGTCCGAGATCCGGATCGTGCCTGCCGCCTGGGAGATGCCCGCACCGGTCGGTCCGCGACGCCCGCCGGAGGCACGGCCGTCGCCGTGGCTCTTCGAGTAGTCGCGCACGACCATCCAGTACGCGGACCGCGTCGCGGCGTCGTACCCCTGAAGTTCGTAGATGCGATTAGTACTCGGATCGATCACGTTCATCTTGTGATCACCGCCGGCGTTAGGGCGCCAAGCGGGGTCGATCGGCACCCGACGCCCGTGATCGGCCCGCCCGTGCAGCCTGACCCGCGGAGTGGACGCCGTCGCCGTGTAGAACGGGATGCCGTACGAGTACGTCTCCACGTTCATCACCAGCGACCGGTTCGCCAGCACGGCCCGCCGGATCGCGTCCGTTTGAGGATCGACCGGAGCGTCGATCGGGATCGGCGTATTCCAGACGGAATCGCCCGCGAACGGTCGTGCGGCGGTCCCGGCCACGACCGGGCGTCCGCTCGCCGCGGCGTTGTCGGACTCTCGCGCGTGCCTCACCCCGAGCGCCGACACGCCAACGGCGACGACGACCGTCCCCGCGAGCAGCACGACTCGCAGGGTGCGCCGGGGCATTGTGCGGGTCACGCCCCAGAGGGTATCGACTCCCGGACGCGTCGGCGCAGCGAGGCCGCGAGCACGGCCTCGTAGTCGGCCGGGTCGACGGGCGACCACAGCTGCCGGAGCCTCACGCCGAGCGGCAGGCGGACTCCGAGCTCAGACAGCTGCTCGTCGAGCTCGCGCATGCTCACGCCGGGGAGATCGGCAACCCGAGCCGAGCCGGGGCGCCGGCCCGACAGCCGGAACCGCGCGGCCGATCTCCGAGCAGATCCCTGCGGGCGCTCGACCACACCCAGCAGGTGCCCCGCGAGCCAGTGCGCAGCGATCTCGGCGGTCAGCGGACTGCGGTACGAGTGGGCCCAGCCGACGAACGCGAGGCGGGGGACGTCGAGGGCGAGCACCCGCTGATGCAGCAGGAGTGCGCCGTCCTCATCGATCGCCTCACGGACGAGATCCTCTGGCAGGAAGGGCAGCCGCTGCTCGAAGCCGGTTGCCGCGAGCACGACGTCCGCTCGAAGCCGCGCACCGTCCGTGGTCTGCACGAACGATCCGCGCTCGTCGGCCCCCAGCGACTCGACCGCGGTCTCCCGATGGACGACGAGCCGCCCTTCGCGGACCGCCTCGAAGAACCCGTCGGACACGAGGCTGGTGGATGCAGAGATGTCCAGATCGGGCCGCAACCCCAGGTGCGACAGGCCGGTCGCCCGATCCACCGAGTCAGCCAGCACTCTGCCGAGCACCTTCCTCGGCAGCCGTTCCGGCAGGCGGGAGACGCGGATGCGGCCCGAAGGAGATCGGTAGGAGCCCGCGACCAGCCGCTCGCCCAGACGGGTGAGCACGAGGTGATGGAAGGTGAGCGGCCCGAGTCCGATGCGCTTCGGATACTTCCACGTCAAGGTGCGGGCGAGCACTGCGGCTTCGCTCCCCCGGGCAGCCGCGACGACGGCGACGTCGCAGGCCGTCTTGCCCCAACCGACCACGACGATTCGACGACCGTCCAGCACTCTGCCGTCCGCGAGAGCACCCGGCGAGAGCACGAGCCCACCGGCCGCCTCGAAGTCTGCGCGGCCGGGCCAATCGGGCACGTGCGGCGTCGAGAAGACCCCGTTGGCGCAGACGAGCCAGTCGACCTCCACTGCTCCACGGCCATCCGGTCCCTCGGTGTCGAGGACCCAGCCCGAGACCGTCGGCCGAGCGCTCACGACAGCGGTTGAGAGGTGCACACGCTCTTCGATGCCGTGCTTCCCCACGTACCGCTCGAGGTACTCGCGCACCTCGGTCCCGGTCGGATGCTCCGGTCCGGCCGAGGGGAACGGCATGTCGCTGAAGGCGTAGGAACGACGGTCGTCCTGCGTCGAGATGCCCGGGTAGGCCCGCGATGCACTCCAGACGCCGCCGACGTCGGCACGCTGCTCGAACACCTTCACGTCGCACCCCGCGTCGGCGAGCACGCGCGCCGTCACGATGCCGGACATCCCCGCCCCGACGATCCCGACTCGAATGACCGGTCCCCCGGATCCCACCGGTGTCACCGCAGCGATCACCATCCGAGCCTCGCTCCGGCTCGTCGCACGACCTGCGGCCCGAGGAAGCTCTCGATCGTCACGTAGCGGCGCGAGCGCGCACTGAAGGACAGATTGAAGCGCTCCACCTCGTCGTCGACGCGTCCGCCGAAGTCGACGGCGGAGTTGCCGCGCCGCATCGCCCACAGGAAGGCCTCCCGCAGCAGCACCGGCTCCGCATTGCACGCTCGAGCGCTCGGCAGGCAGGCACCGACCCAGCCGCCGGCGACCGAGTCCCCGGCGAGCATCACCGTGGCGCGAACCAGGGCGTCGCCGTCGAACACCGCGCCGAGGAGGACGTCGGAGCGCCCCCGCGCCCATTCCTCGACGCGCTCGCCGAGGTTCGACGGGTAGGGGTTCGCCGCCCCGCGACGCTCGTAGGCGGCATCGAGTGCCGCCCCCAGCACCGCTGACACCTCGCCGGGCCGGGCCGCACGTGCATGGACACCCGCCCGCTCGGCGCGCCGGATCCCCTGCCGACGGCTCGCCATCATGCGACCGTCGAGCGTCGCCGCGCAGCGGTGCTCGAGGTCGAGCACCGCTGTGCCGTCCTCGCGCACCTGCATCCCGACCCGAGCCGCAGCCGTGACCGCGTCGGGCACCAGCGTCGGTGCGATGTCGAAGCGGCCGAGCACGAGGAACCCGCGGCGTTGCAACCGTCGGAATTTTCGCGGGGCGGGCAGCAGCAGGCCGACCGACACGGCGGGGCCCAGCATCGGGAAGGGCAGCCACGGCGACCGCAGCCCGTGCCGCCCTCTTCGGGAGACGGGCAGGACGCCGATCGGTTCGTCCCCGACCAGCAGCAGGTGCCGTTCGATCCGGATGCCGTGCAGACGCTCCTGCAGATCCAGGAAGTCCCATGCGTGGAATGACGTCCCGCCGGGCAGCGTCAGCGCGCCCCAGAGCACGGCATCGGAGCAGCGACGCCGCCGAAGGCGCTGCAGACGGCCCGGACCCAACGGCGACGAGCCGTCGACCACGGCAGGAACACCTTGATCAGCGGGCGAATCGACACACTGAACCACTGCCGCAGCGTAGCGTCGGGGTGGTCATCGCTCCACGGTTCGACCTCCCCCAGAACGGGCTCCGAGCAAGGAAGCGCCCGCGTGTTAGAGCCGCATCCTGCACCTGAGCGGGAGGATTCGCCTCATGCGCATCGCCTGCGTCGGCGGGGGCTTGGCGGACTGACGTTCGCCGTCCTGGCGGCCGCCGCGGGTCACGACGTCACGGTGTTCGAGCAACGCACGTCCGGGACCTACGGGCTCGGCGTCGTGCTGTGGCCCGACCACCTCGACGCTCTGGGGCATCGCGACGCTCCGCTCGTCGGACGACTGCTTCAGCATGCGGTGGAGTGGAAGGACCAGCACGTCTCCCTAGCGGACTCGACACCCGTCGTACTAGCCGGCCGCGGACACGGCATGGCCCGTGCGACCATGCTGAACCTGCTCGAGGAGCGCGCTCTTGAGCGAGGCGCTCGGGTCGAGCGAGGCACCGCGGTCGGCGACCCGGCCGATCTCGACGCCTTCGACGCCGTGAGCGCGGCGGACGGAGACGGGGCAGCCGGTGCGCTGCGGAACACAGACCACCGCGGATTCGGCACGAGGACGCAGGACGACAGCAATCGGACATCTGGCTGGAGCTGGACCGGCCATCCGACCGCGTCACCTTCCCCTTCGTCAGGGCGGGCGACGACTGGGCCTGGGCGCACGCGTACCCCTTCCGCGAAGGAGCGACCACCTTCATCGTCGAGACCACAGCCTCCGCTTGGCGCACGGAGGGGTTCGACGGCCTTCCGGTGGACGCGACTAGGCGGCCGCTGGAGGCCCTGTTCGCCGAGCATCTCGGAGGCGGCCACCTCAGCCCGGCCCGCGGATCAACCTCTGCAACCCTCTGGTCGCGCTTCCGTCTCGTGAAGAACCGCCGCTGGTCGTCCGGCCGGATGGCGCTGCAGGGAGATGCTGCTCACACCACGCACTTCTCGATCGGCTCCGGCACCCGGCTCGCGATGGAGGACGCAGCCGCGCTCGCCGACCTGCTGGAGGGCGCTCCCGGTCCGGAAGAGGCCCTCCTCACCAACGGCACTCGACGGCGCGACGAACTGCGCGGCATCCAACGCTCCGCCCGGCTGAGCTCGGGCTTCCTCGCGCGACTGCCGTGCTACATCGACCGCCCCGTGGAGGACTTCGCGCACCTGCTCGAGGGACGTCGCTCCCGCATCCTTCCTCTGGTACCCACCAACGCGTACCTCTGTACTGACACGGCGCAGGTGAGGCTGTCCGGAACGTGCAGCCGCAGGCCCCCAGTTCGAGTCAGCATGTGCACGGACAGGCGCGCGGTCAATACCATGCTCCCGAGGCCGCACCGGCACCCACCAGGTACAGCCCTCACCTGCCCCAGCGGTTTCCCGTCTGCGATCACCCGTCGCGGAAAGCACCCACCCGATGCCCAGCTCTGCTCACCCGGTCGCACTCGTCGGCCGGATCCCGTTCCGCGTCACGCGACTGGACGAAGCCGTCTCGTGGACGATCCGCGCAGCGATCGATCCGTCGACACCGGGCGAGGCGCTCCGCTTCGCCAACGCGTACTCCGTCGCGTCCGCACATCGCAACGTCGACTATGCATCGCTGCTGCGCAGCCACGGCACCAACCTGCCCGACGGGGCACCCGTCGCATGGGCGCTGCGTCGCTGCGGCAGCGGCGCTGCACGGCGCGTCCGTGGTCCGTCGTTCTTCGACGCGACGATGCGGCGCGGCACCGAGGTCGGCCTCCGGCACTTCTTCTTCGGAACGAACGACGCTTCCCTCGCGCGCCTCGTCGAACACCTGGAGCGCGAGGTGCCAGGCATCACCATCGTCGGCACCTTCGCACCGGACTACCGGGACGACCCGGACGAGCTGGCCGCGCAGCTGCCCCCGCAGGTGACTCGAGACACCGTCGACATCGTCTGGGTCGGTCTCGGCAGCCCGAAGCAGGACTTCGTGGTCTCTCGCATCGTCGCCGAACGCGACATCACCGCCGCAGGCGTCGGCGCCGCCTTCGATTTCGCCGCCGGCATCGTGCCTCAGGCCCCGTCGGTCATCCAGCAGGTCGGGCTGGAGTGGTTGTTCCGGCTCGCCTCCGAACCACGACGTCTCTGGCGCCGCTACCTCATCGGCAACGTCGTCTTCCTCGGGATCCTGCTGCGTCAGCTCGCCGCGCGGCGTGCACCTCGTTCGGTCGAGACTCGACGCATAGCGGCCGGACCGACGGCAGTCGCGACGCCGTCAGGGCGAGCGGTCTCTGAAGACCTGCGTGAACTGGTGCAACCGAGTAGCACGGCATGACGCCTCCGTCCCCTGGCTGGCCCGCGGTCGCGATCTCGGACGACGGCTCGACCGGCCAGACCGCCGAGCAACGAGCAGATGCGGGCAACCGCGCACTCTTCGACGCTCGTCCAGGCGGTCCCGTTGAGACATTCGCCGACCGATTGCGCCACGAGGATCTCGGTCACGGGCGAAGCGCGGGGCCGTCGTCACACTCTTAGCCCTAGCGTAGCGGCGTGCAACAAGAACGAGACGATCCGCCCGTAATCGATCTCTCAGAGGCACCGGGCGCTGGCGAGAAGTGGGATCGTTCGATCGCGGTCATGGCGCTCTGGATGCTGGTCGAAGCGATCTTCGTCACCAACACCCTGCAGGTCTCCTCCTGGCTCCGCACCTCCGCGCTTCGCGCGTTCGGCGCGAGAATCGGGAGGGATGTGATCATCCGTCCCCGTGTTCGGATCAAATGCCCCTGGAATCTGACGATCGGCGACCGTTCGTGGATCGGCGAAGGTGTTTGGTTCCACAACCAGGATCAGATCGCGGTCGGCTCCGATGTCGTCCTCAGTCAGGAGACGTTTCTCACCACGGGTAGCCACCGGGCGCGCACCGACATGGGATTGATAACGAGCCCGGTCGTGATCGAAGACGGAGCCTGGCTGACCACGAGGTGCGTGGTGCTCGGCGGGACCCACGTCGGGCGATCTGCTCTCGCGAGACCGACGACGGTGCTCAGGGGTCGAATTCCAGCGAACGCGGTCGTGAGCGGCCCCGATTGCTTGGTCGTCGGCGAGCGCTTCGCCGCAGCTCGCTGAACGGGCCGCTCGAGTCGTTCCGGATCAGCGACCAGCGGCGGCGTCGGCCGGAGGGGACAACGATCGGCGACCTCGTCGGACTGGAAGAAGTCCGTTCAGCGCACGCTCGAAGGCTTGCGCGGCGCCATCGGCTGTCAGTACGGTCTTCCGGTACTCCGAGCCGGCAGCGCTCAACTGATGCATGCGCTCGGGATTGGCCATCAGATCGCGCACTGCCTCGACGAGCCGTTCAGGTCGCCCCGGGTCGACCCGCTCCCCCGCGTCCGACCGACGCAGCTCCGCTGCTGTCGCACTGTCCACGTGCGTAGCGGCGAGCACCGGGCGCCCGCTCGAGAAGTAACTGGTCAGCTTGCTGGGGAGGGCCATGTTGCGCATTCCCGGATGCTCGTTCACCAGAAGCACGTCCGCCGCTTCGAGCAACTTCGGATAATGGTCCGACGCGATGGGGGGTAGCAGCTGCACCGTTCGCACCCCCGCGGCCGCGTGCTCGAGCATTGATCGATCGACACCGTCTCCCGCAAGCACGAAGCGGATGCCCGCTCCTGTCCGTTCGGCGACCTGCGCCGCCTCGACGACATTGAGCAGGTCCTGCTTCTGACCCATGTTGCCCGAATGCAGCACGATGGTCTCGTCGGCCGGCCACCCGAACTCGCGCCGAGCAGCCGATCGGTCGATCTGCTCGTGCGGTGCGAGGTGAGACCAGTTCCGCACGACACAAACTCGTTCCCGCGGGACGCCGAGCCCTTCGATGGTCGCGGCCATCTGCTCGTGGATTGCAACGACCAGCGATGCCCGACGCAGCAGCCATGCCTCCACACGGCTGACCACCGCCGCGACCAGTCCGGACCGGTCGCCTCGACCCGTCTCACGAACGCCAGGCCCGTACAGGTCCTGCACCCACAGGACGAACGGGATCCGCTGCATCAACAGCCTCGGCAGCAGCACGACGTTCGCGAACAGAGCAGGCGAGACCAGCACGATGATGTCAGGGCGATGCCACGGCGCTACGACGGCCCGTAGACCGAACGAGATCTCGGACCGCACGCGAGAGATCGACGATCCTCGCCTGGGCAAGCGATGGCGTCGACGTTCGACGCTGACGCCGCGCTCGACGCGCCGCACGATGCCTGGTGGGGTCCCCTCCACGAACGCCCATTCCGGGTAGTGCGGGAAGCTCGTGAGCACGCTCACGTCATGCCCGTCGGCAGCGAGGCGCTCGGCCATCCCCGCCGTGTACGGAGCGATCCCACTGCGTTCGGGCGCATAGTTGAGACCGATGAATTGAAGCCGGATGATGAACTCCTCCTGCGAGCCGCCTGGGTGAGCGGACCCGGAGTCTACGGCAGTCACGGCCCTCACGGAATGGGTGGCCGGACGCCTGAATGGCCCTGTCTGCGAGACGCTCTGTCCAGATCGACGCGGACGAGCTCGAAGCCGACGCGATGCTGGAACTCGCGCAGGCCCGAACTCATACGGATCGGGCTCATGTCCGTCACGAGAAGTCGGACGCGCTCGTCGGCCAGGCGGCGAACCATCCAATCCATCAGCAGGAAGCGTGCGGCGCTCGCTAGCGAATCGTGACGGAGCATGCGGAAGTACCTCAGCATCGCCCATTCGCCGTCGACCGCCACGACCGCGAGCACGAGCGGTTCTCCCTGCACGTCGATCGCGACCCACCAACGCCGCGCGCCGAAAAGGTCTGAATTGTCCGGAGCGACTGTGCGGTATCGGTAGTCGGGATGTCGCCGTTCGACCTCATTCGCGATCCGCAGCAAGATCATCCGCCGGTCCTCGTCGACTGGCTCCACGGTCGCACCCTCGCGAATGGCTCCGTTCCGGCGCTTTCGCATCGTGCGGCGACTGTTCCCTGCCAAGTAGGCGTTCACGTCGGCAGGAATGATCAGCGCAGACGTCGTACCTCGCATGATCGACCTGGCGAACCGCGATCGGCGCGCAAGACCGGAGGCGAGAAGCCGTCCGTCGTCGCTCTGCGACAACCGCACCTGATGCTTAGGAAGGCTCGACACGAGTCGCGCGAGTCTCGCCACCTCGACCGGATGAAGCAGGAGGTGAACAACGAGCCCGCCGAGCGGCTTCGGAAGCGCTGCAAGTCGCCCGTGCAACTCGCTCGAGGCGGTAAGCGATGAGCCCGCTTCGTCATTCGCATTGCGCGGGACACGGTCCGAGAACTCCAACGACCGTTCCTCCGCTCGTGTTGACGGGTACCATACGCGAGCGCTAGCGGGACCTCGTCGCAGCCCGGAGCGAGGCCGACGAGCCGTTCATCCGGACGGCGCCAGCTCAGGAGGTCCCCTTGCAGACCGCCCCCGCACCGGCACGCCTCATATGAGAATCGGCCAGGTCATCACCTTCGTCTCCGAGGACGGTGCCTTCGGAGGGCCTGTCGCCGTTCTATGCGCTCAAGCGGCCGCACTCGCGGCGAAGGGACACGAAGTGGAGGTGTTCGCCGGGTGGGACGGTCGCGCGCGGCTGCAGATCCCCGGTGTGCGTGTGCGCCTCTTCCGCGTCCACAGCCTCCTGCCCCGCACGGGGTTCAGCGGCCTGGTCAGCAACGATCTGATTCGAGCGCTCCGAGAGCGGCTGCCATACCTCGACGTCGTGCACGTGCACTTCGGTCGTCATCTGCTCGACATGCTTGCAGCTCGAGCGGTGACCCGCTCAGGTGGACGGCTGGTACTCCAACCGCACGGCATGGTGATGCCTGATGGACGTGCCGATGTCGTAGCACTGGACTCTTTGCTCACTCGCTCGACGCTCGCCCGGGCCGTCGCAGTGCTCGCGCTGACGTCGAACGAGGAGCAGGGTCTGCTGGAGGTCGCACGGGGCCGTGCGACCATCCATCGGATCGCCAACGGGATCGAAGTCCGCAGCGACCTGCCGCCCCGAAGTGGTCCAGCGAACAAAGAGGTGCTGTTCCTCGCACGTCTGCATCCGCGCAAGCGCGTGATGGCGTTCGCGGAGAGCGCGCTGCTGCTGCACCGCGTCGATTCGAGCATCCGTTTCGCTGTGGTCGGGCCGGATGAGGGGGATCTCCCCGCCCTGCGCCGCTTCATCGCGGAGCACGGTCTCCAGGACGTCCTCCGGTACGAAGGCTCGCTGCCGAGCGGAGCCGGGGCGGACCGCATCGCGTCGGCGGACGTTTACGTGCTGCCGAGCCGCGGCGAGGTCTTCCCAATGACGGTGTTGGAGGCCCTGTCCGTCGGCACCCCTGTGGTCCTGGCCGAGGATTGCGCGATCGCGTCGGACCTCGATGCGATGGGGGCGGCGGAGGTGGTCGACGGCAGCGCCGCCTCCATCGCCGAGGCCGTCTCCGATCTGCTCGAGGACCCGGAACACTGGCAGCGCGCGGCGTCGAACGGACGCCGCGCGGTCGAGGACCGATTGAGCATCGGAGCGGTGACGGCTACTTTGCTCTCGGTGTACACGCTGCCTCGACCCGATGCGGCCGGGGCGGGCGGAGGGCGGCGGTGAGACGACGCGCTCTCGGCTTCCAGGCGATCGCACTGACCCTGTCGACCGGTGTCGGGCAGGTCCTGACGGCGGTGATGTACCTGCTGGCGGCCCGCTTCTCTGCTCCCGCCGACTTCGGCACGACCGCGAGCGCGATCGGGATCGGCCTCGCGATCAGCGGATACCTCGACTTCGGGACCACGTCCCTGTGGGTCCGCGACCTCGCCAACGGCCGGCTCGATCGCGTCACCGCTTCCCGTCGATCGATGTCTCGCCTCTACCTCGGCCTGCTCGTGAGCGCGGTGCTGCTGGTGGCGGCCGTCATCGTGCCCGGGCTCGCACTACTGGCCCTCGCGGCACCGGTCGCGCTCGCTCAGGTAATCCGGACCGCCTCGCTCGTTCCGCTGCGGGCTGCGGCGCGGGCCGACACCGCCTCGGTCGGGATCGTGCTCGAGCGGGTGATGGCCGCACTGCTCCTCCTGGCCCTCATCGCCGTCGGCGTGCCTGCCTTCGACGCGCTCTGGATCGGACTCGCGCTCGGCGCCCTGGGAGCTGCGCTCTTGACGAGGTCGATGACCCCTCGTGCGCTGCGTTTCCACCTCCGGCCCTCACGTCCGGTCTCGCCATACACGGGAGCGCTCCACTACGGGCTGTACGGCATTGGATCGAGCTCGCAGTCGCTCGATCTCGCGGTACTCGGCAGTGTCGCCGGTCCAGCGGCCACAGGCGTGTACGGAGCGGTCAGCAGGTGGACGCAGCCGATGGGACTGCTGGCGAGCGCCTTCTCATCCGCCTCCGCGCCGATCATCGCTCGCGCGACCGACGTCCATGAGGCACTGCGCGCCCTTCGGCCCGGGTCGTGGCTCCTCGGTCTCGCCGTGCTGGGCTGCGGCATCGTCGTCGCAGCCGCTCCGGCTCTGGTCCCGTTGCTCGTCGGCGAGCAGTACGCGAACGCCGTGCCTGTGCTGCAGCTGCTCGCGATCGGCACCGTACCCGCGGTGCTGAATCAGCCGCTCGCGACCTTCCTGCAGTCCACTGGTCACGATCGCCTGATGGCCTGGCTGCTGCTCGGCTCGATCCCGGCGTACCTCGGACTCGTGGCGCTGCTCGGGCCTCGACTCGGCGCGATCGGCACCGGCTTCGCCTTCCTCGGCACGCAGTCCGTGCTGTTGGTCGTGCTCGTCGTGGTCGTGGTCCGGCTGCTGCGTCGCACCGCGTCGTCCCGCCGCCTCGAGATGGCGACTCCGTGACCGGGCGCGCGGACGTCGTGCAGGTCCTGCTCAGTCGACGCATCGGCGGCGCCGAGTCGCTCGCGGCGACGCTCGAGCAGCAGTGGCGGAGCCAGGGGCTCGACGCTCGCACGGTCTACCTGGACCCGCCCGAGCGCACGCGGACACCGATCCAGCGCTTGCAACACCTCCGCAAGGCCATGCGGGCGCTCCGTCCGCGTGCCGTCCTCGCGCACTCGGCGCTGCCGAACGTGTACGCCCGGCTCACCGCTCCCGGTTCCATCGCGATCTGCACCGTCATGCACGGGGGCGACGATTTCGCCGATCCGAAGCTCCGTCACGCCGAGCGCGTCCTGCGCTGGCGCACGTCGGCCGTGGTCACGGTGAACGAGCTGCAGCGATCGCAGTACCGCGCGCGATTCGGCAACCGCGTCCCGGTCGATCGGATTCCCAACGCGATATCGCCCTCGATGCAGCCGCTGGACGCCGCGGAGCCGCGCCGATCGGTCGCCGTGACCGTCGCCCGCGTGGTCCCGCAGAAACAGCCGGCGTTCTGGGCCGCCGTCGCCGGGGCCTGCGCCACCACGCTCCCGCAACTGCAGTTCGACTGGTGGGGGCCCGTGGGCGACGACCCCGAGACCCGTGCGGCGCGCTCCGAGGTCGACGGCCTGAGCAACGCCGCGCTCCGAGGCAGCACCACCGAGCCCGAGCGGGCGTACGCGGGTGCGGCGCTCCTCTTCCACCCGGCGCGGGCCGAGGCACAGAGCATCGGGCTGCTCGAGGCCGCCGCGTGCGGCGTGCCCATCGTGTGCAGCGACACCGTCGGTGCGACGCTCGACCCCCGTGTGCCGCGGATTGAGTACCCCACCGGCGACGTACCCGGCGCCGTCGCAGCTCTCACCGCGATCACCTCGGACCTCGAGGGCGCGCGTGCACGCGCGCTCGCTGCCGCTCCGGTGATCGCTGCGGACTACTCGGCCGCTGCGTGCGCCGAGCGGTACGCGACGCTGCTCGGACTGCAGGACGGCCGCTGAGGTGGCCCGGATCCTCCTCGTCGAGCACAAAACCGACGGGCACTACCTCTACTACCTCCGACTCCTGATCGTCGCCGCGCTCGACCGCGGCGACGACGTGGTGCTCGCGACACGCCCGGACCTGCCGTCGACCGCGGACGGGGCCTTCTACCTCTCGGACCTCTTCCCCCGGATCCGGCTCGTCGCGGTGGACGGCATCGATCTGGACGCCGTCGTCGAGGTCACGGACGGCCTTCGCATCGACCGCACCGTGATCCCCGATGCGGATCTGTGGCTGTCCGCCGTCGCACTAAAGGGTTGGCGCGGCCGCGGGCATCTCGAGCTGCTGGTCCTCCGCGCCTCCACCCAGCCCCGACGGATCCCTGGTGCGCAGGTGCTGCGCACGGCGCTGAAGCGGACGCTGATGCTCCGGGCCGCTCTTGCACCTCGTGTCCGACTGTCGGTCCTGCGAAGCAGCCTCTGGCGCGGCCGCTCCCTGCTCGCAGCCACCCGGGATCCGATTACCCTCTCGGTGTCCGGCGAGCGGGCTGCCGGGATGGCTGAGAGCTGGGGGTTGCAGCCGAACCGGACCTGGTTCGCGGTGCTGGGGAACATCACCGAGCGGAAGAACCTCCCGCTGGTTGCTCGCGCCGCCGCGCAGCTCGCCGGGGAGCGTCCGATAGGACTGCTCATCGCCGGGAAGGTGGCCGCGGGACAGCTCGACGCGTGCGCGTCGGACCTCGATGCGCTCCGTCGCGACGGACGCCTGATCGTGCTGGATCGCATGCTCGAGGAGGAGGAGCTCGACGCGGCGGTGCGCGTCGTGGACTGCGTAGTCCTCGCGCACTCGAACGAGGGCCCGAGCGGCCTG
>JAOQMM010105674.1:0-18496 GCA_027563515.1 Erythroxylum platyclados
ACTTAAGTCCTTTAACTTTTGACAATTTGCAAATAAGCCCTTATATACATCAACTTTTCCAATTAGGCTTTCTAAGTATCCAACAGGTCTATAAATCATGCCTAATCTCCTCTAAGACATTAAAATACATATATCTCGATTACTATGGTCATATCTATCCAAAGGGACTCGAATTTTCACATATAAACTATACCTCAGAAATCTCCAAGATATCCTACACCGATAAACTTATAGTTTTTAATGATGCATAACACCACATACATATCTCCGACATTCATAAGAGAAGGGTTCCATCATGTATTATAATAAATAAGAGTCTCTCGGAGTACATACTAGTATTGAGGCTCCGAAATCCGATGTTACATTTTGTGTTGTATTAATTTCAATGTAAATAACGACAATTAGTTCATACAAATCTTTGACATCTTCAACTTCTTCGACTTGCTTTAACAATGTATGATTACGAGTGTCAAGTTATATTTTTACTATTTTTTAATTGCTTTCCATTATAACATTAGTCAATTTTCGATGTCATTCCCTATTTCAAAGTTTTAAGCCCATCTTTTAGTAACTCATGTTGAAACATATTCGTAAAGTTCTTAATTTTTCCATATTTAGGTCCTTGTACTAAATTGAAACATTATGATTAGGATCTACACCAAATGAAATCTTCTCGCCTCCAATATACTTCACCTCAATTGCATATTTGAAAAATCCCTCATACCAAAAATGGAATTCAACATAGGATTTGAAAAGGACAAAATAATAATAATAGAATATAAGACTAGTGAGATATTACCTTTAATGACTTATGACTAAATATTAGTAGATTATATAGTTATGTGTTAGATTTTTCCAATACGGTGGACAATAATTAATTGTCTTTTTATCGATTTTCAATAATTTATCGAAACCTCGTTAGAAACTTAATGAAACCAAAATCCGTTATCTTTTCGTTTCTTCTATAGTTTCCTTTTATATTTGATCCTGAATACATAACTAAAGTTAATGTTATCCATTATAAAGATAAATGAGACTTATAAAGAAGACAAAACTATCGATTACTCAACTTACAATGTCAATACAACCAACATTCATTCGATGTTAAAAAGAAACAAGATTTAAAAGAATGCAATTTTTTTAAGTTTTACATTCTTCTTTATTTCCATGGTCGTCATTCACCCAGCACTCTAACACCTAACTCCACTTACTTTATTTCAATTATGTTTTTGCTCCCAAAATAACATCGTTTTATATATATTTAATATAAAACGACGTAGTATTAGGGATGAAAATAAGGTTAGAATAGAGTAATTGGAAAAGAGAATCTGAACCTAAATACTCAAACCTTCGATTTGGACAACACCTAATCTTTCTCCCTCTCCTCAATTTTTGGTGTTTCTTCTTAAACCTATTCAAAGTCCAAGAAGTAAAAAACCATAACCTTAAAAGAAAGTCTAACCCAATTAACTAGGATAAATTTGGATTGATTTGTTATGGAAAATGAAAGTAGAGGTCATATTAGTAAAATAGTGTACTAAAGGTACTTAATTGAAGTTTTGGGTATTTAATTCAACTTTTGATTGACGAATTTATAAAATTATATATATTTCAGACATTCCATTGCCGGGGACGCTGTTTACCAATCTCTCCATTCTCTGCTTCGTTCTCCCTCGATCTCTACTACTGATACAACAAATCACAAGTGCCACTCTTTCACTCGCTGCTCTCTGCTTCTGGGTAAGTATAATCTCTCTTTCTCTGTCACTTGTTTCTGTATTTGTTCATTTCAATGATGGGTAAGTGGCAGATCCTCTAATTGCTGTCTCCTCAAACTTGTGTTTCTTTGAATTTCGTTGCATATAGTGTTGCCCATCGACTTTCAGTTTCTCTCTTGCTGTGCTTTTAAGGATAGTACAGGTACACAACTAGAAACATGAAAAAAAAAAATCAAATCTTTTCGAGTCCATTTCGGTAGTAAGTATTATGCTTACAGAGCATGCAATTGTCTTTCTTTATTCTTCGTATTCATTTTCTTAATTTCTTGCATCTGCGTGTTTTATCGGAGACCAAACGGGCGTAGCTAGGTGTTATCTTTATCGTTTGTGACGAGTATTTATGTAGGCATGGTATTTGTATCTTTCTGAATACCGAGTGTTAAATTGGTTTATATTTGGTCAGTTGAAGAATGGCAACTACAGCTTGTTTTATGATAGTGAGCAGGAATGACATCCCTATTTATGAAGCTGAAGTTGGATCCGCGGCGAAAGTATGATCTCTTTGTTTCTTTTTTCCATTTTCTATATATGAATCCTTGATGCTTGATTCCTTTTTTTTGCTAGTGTTTTCTTTTTCACTCTCATTGTGTTCAGTTGGAGCTAAAACGTGTTACTGGATGCTTAACTTAGGTGGCCTCCTTATCATGATTGTAGATATTCCCGAAGTTAAGTGTTTGTAAAGATCGGGGTTTTAGAGCCATTACTATCCTCAAACTAGACCAAGGGGGGCTTTTGGAGTTCTGCATTAATTCATGCTTCTAAACAGAACAAATGGATTCATTTGGATCTAGGAACAACTTTCTCGTACAATAAGGGGAGAATCTAGAACAAAAACTTCAACAAAAAAAAAATTCTATTAGAAACAAAATGGCAATGCTTTGGCTTGCCAAAACTGATAATATGCATAGAAGCATTCATGGTTAAGTTATGTGGTTTTTGTTGCATTCTGTAATGTGCACCTTGTTTGTAACAAGTTGGCTGTCATTGATGCTAACATTTAAACACGTATTAGAGAGAAGATGCTGCTCAGCTGCACCAATTCATACTCCATGCAGCTCTGGACGTTGTTCAAGACCTTGCATGGACTACTAGTGCCATGTACGTTCTCTTCTTTAGATTGTTTATTGTCAATACATTTGTACTTCCACTCCTCTCTGTCTACATCTTTCCGTGCGTCTCTTCCCATGTATGTATCTAACTATAAATATATTTTCTTTTTCTTGATCTGTTTATTGCATTTTCTCTCAGGTTCTTGAAAGGAATTGACAGGTTTAATGATATGGTGGTATCAGTCTATGTTACAGCTGGTCATATCCTTTCTATTGATCATTTCTTGAACTGCTGATGCGAACATTCTGGAATGAATATGTAATTGATTGGATTCTAGTAAATTTGGTGTTTGCTTCATTTATGTTTCTGATGTTCCTCTTATTCTCTACAATAGGCTGTTTGTTTTATTTGATACATACTGGGGCCACCATTTTGTAGATAAGGAAAACCTTATACCCTTGTATATGAAGGCACAAGTTTCAATTTTAGCACGATGATATTTAGGCTATTCTTCTTATTATTAGCCTACAAAACTAATTAGTTATGTGAAGGAAGAAGATGGGTCTCAGTGTCATTTTTAAGTTTCCCCTGGCAGAACAGTTTTGTATTGTCTTAAAACCATAGAAGCAACTGGAATTTGGAATTGTCGTATATATGTTTTCCTTCAAGTTTGGTTTATGTATTAATTTGTGTTGTTTACCTATTTTATGATATCTACTCTTTACTGTGTTCTTTGACTTCTCATACATACTCGATTTATGCTACTTCATGACTCGCGAAATGAGGATGGGATCAAGAGCTTTTTCCAGGAGGTTCATGAGCTGTATATAAAGGTAATTGTTTAACCACTAACCATCGTTTAGAACAGTTGCTTTTCTCCTTATTTAAGTTGAATCATTTGCTCAAAATCAGGACACATCATACACGAATATAATTTTTGGGACCCTCTTTCCATTCACTAGTGTTTTATTAATATATTTTTCCTTCATAATAAATAAACCGATTTGGGACAATAATGTGTTTGTAATCTGCAGATTCTTCTCAATCCCTTGTATTTACCTGGTTCTCGCATTACATCTTCACATTTTGACACAAAAGTCCGTGCCCTTGCAAGGAAATATATATAGAGGCCAGCTTATTTTGACCGGATGCCTGTGGAAATGGAAGTTCAATAGTGCCCCAAAGCTCAGCCCAGTTGATAGTTTAGGAGTGGTTTGCTGTCATTGTTAATGATGGTATTGGGGAATAGTAGTCCTATGATTTTCGCTTATATATTTTGATCCTTCATTTGATTCCACAGGAACACTAGAAAATTAAGTTGTTCCTACAAAAGTTACTCCTGAGAACAGTCAACTTTTTTTTTTTCTATAGTACATTATCTCAGAAGCGATGACATTGTGATTTTTCTGAACTGTATTTCTTTTTCCAAGAATTGTGGGATGGCTTGAAACATCTTCTCTCTTTTCCCTGGAAGTTGGGATTTGCTTGCACTGTTAAACCTGTGGCAATATTTCTTTTACCATTTGTCCAAGTAAAGAAATAGAATGAGAAGCCTTCTTTTTCAGACATTTGGCACAAACGCAAAGATCATGGTAGAGCGATAAAAGCTTAAGTTCACGAGCCCAACGCCTACCATTTTGAATAAACCTTTTGTCAATTTGGGCGAAATCTACTTTTCAAAAGTTTGAGAGCGGTGCAACCAAGTACATGTATGAACAGGGAGTTGTAATTGTCTCCATCCCTACAAGCTCATGTTACTCCCTTCTATTGCAAGAAGATTAAAAAGATCCCAACCCACGTCGTTCCTTCCACTTCTTTTCAATCCAGCCGCTGCATCAACATCCTCGCTCCCTCCACTACGCACACGCCCATTCCTTTCTTTTGCCTCGGCGTCATTTCATCAAACGGTTGTGCTACAATCTCAAGTAACCCTTCGTTTCAATTTCTCTACCCAAGCTATTACAGACCCATTTGAGCTTATTGGAGATAAAAACCATGCCCATTCTTCGCTTGAACCTGCCGTTCTTGATTCGTTCAAAAGAGCTGCCAATTTTCCCACAGGAGAAGAGGGTATTGCATTTCTGGATGAGTCGGGCATTGGAGCCGATCAAAATTTGGTGCATTCCTTGATTTGGGAATTGAAGGAAGAGTGGAGACTGGCGTTTTTAGCCTTCAAATGGGGAGAGAAATGGCGCTGTGTTGACCTAAAAACGTGTGAGCTTATGATATGGGTTTTGGGTAATAACCGAAAGTTCGGTATTGGTTGGACTTTGATCCGAGACTTGCATCGATCCTCTATGAACATTCGACAAGCAATGCTTATTATGATTGACAGGTGACTCAACCTGCTAATTTTGTTTTGCTGCTTTCAGCTGTTAATGTTTCCAACTAAGTTTTGGTCATTGACTATATGATAACTCAATTAATGGCCACTATTTACGGAAAGCACTTGCAAGTTAATTGCTTTGGAGCTTGGATTGCGATGTTGTCTTGTGAGTTTTAAAATGAACTACGTGAGCAATGCTAAGCTTGAGCCAGTAGTTAGTATTGTGGTTGATGAATTGTTCTAGCCTAAGATGTTCATTCCATGGTACAAATTGTTTCATTTTTAATTCACTGGAGCTGTACGTACATGAGATTTAGCAAAGATAAGATATGTTTTCCTTAACTCGTCTGAAGAAAACTGAAGTTTAGCATCTTAAACTTTGCAATTTATGTTTTATTTTATTAAGGTTAAGTGGCTGGATTTAAAGGGTCAGTAGAACTTGCGTAGATAACTTTAGTCTTTAACATCTATTTTGTTTGTTTGATAATGTATTGTTTTCGATTATGTGTGTTAAATAGATATGCAGCTGCAAATGATGCAGGCAAAGCTATTGAATCGTTCAACATCATGGAAATGTTTAGACTAGGCCCTGATGAAGAAGCATTCCGATTTCTCCTCGGAGCTCTCTGTAAACATGGATTCATTGAAGAGGCCGAAGAGTTTATGTTTCTTAATAAGAAGCTTTTTCCACTGGACGCTGATGGGTTCAACATTATTCTCAATGCATGGTGTAATCTTTACGTTGACGTGCTTGAAGCCAAGAGAATTTGGAGGGAAATGTCAAAGTGCTGTATCTTGCCAAATGGGACTTCTTACGCACACATGATTTCCTGTTTCTCAAAGGTTGGAAACCTTTTCGATTCGGTTAGACTGTATGAAGAAATGAAGAAAAGGGGTTGGCTTCCTGGCTTGGAAGTCTATAATTCTTTAGTTTATGTGCTAACTCGTCAGAGCTGCTTCAAGGAAGCTCCCAAAATCCTGGATAAAATGAAAGAGACAGGGTTGCGACCAAATTCTACCACTTACAATTCAATTATACGTCCTTTATGCGAGTTAAAGAAGTTAGAAGAAGCAAGAAATATATTGGCTAGAATGGTAGCTGAGAATCTAAGCCCAACAATGGAGACCTACCATGCATTTCTAGAGGTTGCTGACACTAAATTAACTATGGAAGTCCTCAACCAAATGAAAATAGCTGGTTTAGGCCCTACTGGCGATAGCTTTTTATTGGTCCTTACCAAGTTCTTCAAATTGGAACTTGCTGAGAATGCTTTGAAGATCTGGATGGAAATGAAGCAATATGGAGTGGTACCTGATTTGAAACACTATATAGTGTTGGTGGAAGGGTTAGCAAAGTGTCGACTGCTTAGCAAAGCTAGAGAATATTACAGCGAGATGATATCAAATGGATTCTCGGATGATCCCAAGCTTCAAAAGATGTTGAAGAAGCCAGTTCAGGGAAAGCAAGCACAACAAAAACAGTGGGGAAAGCAAGCTAAGAGGTACCAATCTCCAATTAACAAGAAAGGGGGTAAGCATAGGTCTTCAACGCTGGACAGAACGAATAGGAAAGTTTGAACGGTAGTTGTAGGAAATATATGAATCAAGACATGGACATATCTTCAAACAGAATCATTAGAGATAACGAATCATTATATAGGTACTGATGCAGCATGCCAATTAATTTGTTCAGATCACAAGTTTACGTTATTTATGATTAGAATTGAAATGAAATAATCCGCTTTCTTTTGGGTTCAATAATAGAAAGGACAAATTTCATTATTCAACTGTGTTCATTTCAAACTTTAGCAATGAGTACAGGTTAAAGAACGAGTAGTCTGAAATCTGAATACTGAATTTTTTGCCATATAAAGATTAGTGTACTACTGTAGTGAGAACTGAATTGTTTGCTGTTTTGAAACAGCAGTTGTGTTACTACTGAATACTTTTGCCATTTAAAGATTAGTTTAGTAGTGTAGTGCGAATACTGAATAGTTTGCTGAATAAAGATGACGATAATACTAAATTGTTTGCTATTTATGATCCTGGATCGTGCAAAATCTTGAAAGATGAACTTGAGGACTAAAAAAGGAATAAGGCAACAGGGATCATTCATGGGGTTTGAGAATTTGACGCCAAATATTTTCAAGCTTGCTTCTTGAAGAGAAGCAGTAACATGCATTAAACAGTGACCCCACCTTTTTGGACCCCAGACGTTCCTTCCCGACAGAAATCATTGCGCTTGTCCATGTGCTGATGTGAAAGCCTGGACCACTCGGTCTGCAATTTGTACATGTTTTCAATTTTCAAAATTGCGAAAGTTTCTCTCCTTTGTATGTGAAAAATCTATGGATTATACAAATAGATCGAGATCATTTTTTGTAGAAAAGAATAAGTTCAAGTGTTCAACCCAAGCTTAAAGTTGAAGTCAAAAGACGCATGACCTCCCCTTTCAAGGTCTCTATAGTCACCCTCAGTCTCGGTATCTATCCAGAAAAGGAAAACAGAGAAAGGAAGCAAGACACAACAAATCAAAACCACGGAAACCACCAACCAGGTGATCATTGAGGAGGTAGTGACACTGACAAAAGAGATACCTTACACGGTAGCATACATTACAATGGTCAACTTCAACTGGGCTCGCCTTATCTTCATGCTCTTGGGCTTCTTCATCCTCATCTCTGCTCCTGCCACCACTGCCACCGACCACATCGTTGGCGCTAACAAGGGCTGGAATCCCGGCATCAACTACACTCTCTGGGCCAACAACCAGACCTTCTATGTTGGCGACCTCATTTGTACTCTCTCTCTCTCTCTCTCTCTCCCTGTTTGTGTTATTGTGTTCAAATATATCTGCTTGATTTACTTGAACTGCCTCAATGTACTTAAAGATTGGTTATTGATTCATCTGTTCAACTACTTGTCTCTCTTTGTTTTTTTACCGTCGACGTGCTTTGATACTTTGGTGTATTTGGGTTTCTCTAACGGAGTTGAGAAGGCACCCATTTGTCAAAAGATTTCATCTTTATATGTCAAGATGCTAAGATCATGAGCTTGTTTTCAAAGGATACGGATTTACTAGCTAGTTATAGATACTTCTTGCAATAGCATTCAACAGGAGCCTGTAAATACTAACATCTGATTTCTTATCTGGAAGTTTGTTATTTGCTGTGATTTTTCAGTTTGGTTTCTGTTTTTCTTTATTTTCTACATCTTTACATTCATTTACCACTACAGCATTTAGGTATCAAAAGACAATGTACAACGTGTTTGAAGTGAATGAGACTGGCTATCTTAATTGCACTACTGAAGGAGCGCTAGGGAACTGGAGCAGTGGCAAGGACTTTATAACTCTTGACAAGGCCAAGAGGTACTACTTCATTTGTGGCAACGGGCAGTGCTTCAATGGCATGAAGGTTTCTGTTCTTGTTCATGCCTTACCACCCCCACCATCTTCCAGCACTGCTGCTAATCAATCCTCGCCGCGTTCCACTGCTCCCACTGTTCATCATGGGGGATTGGTGGGCTTGAATGCTTTTCTTATGGCTCTTGTTTTCATTTGGTATGGATCTTGGTGGATCTAGTATTTCTTGTTTTAGTTTGGATTCGGACATTTATTGGACTGTATTCTTGAAAAATGGGACTGCAATTGTTCATGTTCTTCTTCCTATTTTTCCCCTTTTCTTATTTCCTACAGAAACAAATTTTTATTTGGAGATCTGATATTGTTTGCGTTTGCTTGCTGGATCCAGTTTACTGCAGTTCAACTGAAGTTCTCTTTTCAATGTTTTCCTCCTCTTCATGTTTTTTGGCTGGCTAATCCTTCCTTTTCCTTTCCTTTTCTTTTTATTAATACTACTAAATATTCGTAACAATTTCCTTTTGATACAGATAGAGTTGATTGTTCTAATTGACAAAGCTTGTCTTTTTCTCTTGTAATATCAAATGCAATTCTCTGCTGGTGGCATTCTTCTTTATGAATTCTAGATCTCCATTGAGGGATCTCTTTCATATTCCCATTTTGAACGTCACTACTGATAATCACTTAGATAATACTGGGTTTCTAGATAAGTAGAGTTTGTCAAAAGCTTTGCCCGGGGGCACAGTTTCCATGACAATGCACAGCATTCTTGTATCATCCATTAGAGCTTTGATCTATGCAGTGATGTCCAACTTCTTGGATCAGAACCACATATTTAGTTGAGATACAGACTGTCTAGGCATTCTACTAACTCATACCCAAACTTACTGTTTCACATCTTCTTTTTCCAAATGTCTCGTTGGCTAAATTTTGCATCAGTTTCCCTAGATTGCTCTTTTACATTTCTTCACTCAATACTTCCAAATGTGGGATTGTTTAGCGACCTCTAAAACCAACCTTTGTTCTCTGTTTAGCATTGATAACGTAGCCTTAATTTATCTGTTTACAAATACCATATCTGCGTTTACAAGAAGGTTCACAAGTACATCCTTTCTTACTGTATACAACCATATTCCCTGGGATAGATGAACTTGTGTGGTAATAAGCTGAAAGAGCAAAAATTGCCTTCCTATCGCTTTTGATAGTTGAAAGACTTGATGGAGAATGCAAAAATGAATGCGAAGGCGGCTGGAAATGCAACAATTACAGCTGCAACTACTCCCAGAAATCCATGTCTGAAACCAAAGTAGCTCCTCAAAAATTGCTGCACTGTTTCGCCAGTGTCCATTCTGACTTTGATATCTCCAAACTGTGATGTAATTAATCCATACAAGGTCCATGCCACAGGGTCGATCCAAGTGAACCATCTCCACCACCCAGGAATTCTCTGTAAGGCAGAATAATGGGAGAAAAATGTGTCATGTATGAGAAATGCCGAGGAAATCTAAGATCTAGAAAATTATTGACCTCAATTGCTTACAGGTCGTGGGATTAAGAATCCTGAAAAGAGGTTCCACAGGGAATAAAATGAAGAGGAGACTACAGATGCAATGTGGTGATTTGGGGTAGCTGCCACAGCCATCATTCCATAGAAGGTGAAGTACAATAGTGTGAAGAACATGAAAAATAGGTACCAGAAGAACTTGGCAGCTGTCCAGTGGAATTGAATCATTGCATAGACTATAAGACCATATACAACAGTTTGACATAGAACATATGGAAGCTCAATGAGGACCTGCAAGAGAAAGGAAAACATGGTACAACTAGATTAACTTTGGTACCAGATTACACGAGGAAGGGACGATTTTTAGTATCTCTAGGACTTCTTACCTGTGCAAAGGCAAAAGCTAAGGGTGAATACATTCGTGCAGCTTTCTCTCTGTAGAAGACACTTCTTTCTATAGCAACTACAGGTTGTACAGATAAAGAATTTTGGACTCCAAGGAAGATAGTCGCAGCATACATTGACCCCATTGCATTAAAGATATCTTGTCTCTGTGTCCTGTAATTGAGATTGAGACCAGAGAGTAGAATAGAAGGTATTTAGGAAGCTGCGCATTTAAGTTACATGGTAATGTTGAAAAACTTCCAATTTGAGCTTACACTTTGGAGCCAAGATCCCAAAACATTGTTCCAAACATCAAGGCTATGACAGTTGTGAAGAGCAATCTTACTGCAGTGTAGGTGGGATTTCGCCAGTAAGACCAATGTTGCTTCCACAAGCAAGCCATACATTGGATGGGAAATGACTGCGAGTATTGTGTGGGAAAGTAGAGGTCCTTCGAACCAGGAGCAGGTTTGCTTAGTTCCTCGACTAGTGCTTTGTTTCTCCTGAAAGGCGAGCTACACTTCAGTAACAGGTTTAAGCAGTAATCTACCTTTGCATCCTCAATACGTGCTTACGTAACCCATAATGATACTTGTTAGCATATAGTAGGTGTTTTTCATTTTTAGTCAAAATAGTTCACAAGCCAACAAACCTGTATAGTTCTGAACTTTTGTATGCAGCAGCAAAATCTACTCCTAAAGCTGTTTCTTGTGCAGCACTGGTAACTTCCAACATCCAAGTTGCAGGATTATATCCATCTTTGATCTTAGATACTCCTTCAATTCCCTTGAATTTACAAAAGGCAGAAAAGTTAGCTTTTTGGCTTACATGACTAATCTATAGTGCTTGTAATATCTGATTATCCAATGCTTCATACCTCAAAATACTTGATTAGATGGCAAGAGTGGCGACCCAATGGTCCGACGTATATCTCTCGGCCTCCTCGTTTCATTAAGAATAGCTGCAATTCCATGTCATGTGTTATGCTTCTGTTTAGAGGAAATTGAGAATAAAGTGCAATCTATATGTATCTGCCAACAGTCTAACCTCATCAAAAGCTTCAAATATATCAATACTTGGTTGATGGATGGTGCACACAACTGTTCTTCCAGTATCTACAGTGTTCCTCACTGTTCTCATAACGATTGCAGCAGCTCTAGCATCTAATCCTGAAGTTGGTTCATCCATGAAGATTATTGAAGGATTTGCTACTAGCTCAACTGCTATTGTAAGGCGCTTGCGTTGCTCAGTAGAGAGGCCACTTACACCAGGCAGTCCAACTAGTGCTTGTCTCAAAGGATTTAATTCCACGAGTTCCATGACTTCCTCAACAAACATCTGCAGATGATTTCCGATACACAATCAGTGTGACTGGTGTTAGTGTCAGGTTCTGCTAGTTATTGAAGCCAAAATACTCCTAGGCTCGGACCAAATACTGGCGGACTATTAAATTGAGAATAGCAATTTTCTTGGTTTATCTGGACCTGTATATGTTATCAGAGACAAATATGAAAGAGAAGCTTGAAGCATATAGGTACCTTTCGGGTTTCACCGTTTATTTCTCGAGACAGACGAAGCCAAGCTGAATAGAGCAATGCCTCATAAACAGTGACATTGGGAGAGTGGATATCATTTTGCTCACAGTATCCTGAGACTCTTGCAAAAGTTGATTGTTTCTTAGGATAACCAGAAATCATGATGTCTCCCTCAATGTATCCACCAGTTTTTCTACCAGCCAACACGTCCATTAGTGTAGTTTTACCAGCACCACTAACACCCATTAGAGCTGTGAGAACACCTGGCCTAAATGCACCAGTCACACCCCTTAAAAGCTCCAATCTATCTTCCGTCACACCTTCATTTCTCATTTCCTTCAAATTAAAATATAAATTCAGTTAGCACTTACTTCACAAGCATAGCTTCAAGTACAAGATGCCCTATATTTGCAGGAATGGATTACCTGCGGCATGTCAACTGAATACTTGATGTCATTGAAAGTAATGGAATGTGGTTCAAATGGAAGAATCATTCCTTTTTTCTTCTGGTTTCTGTTGACACTTTCTTCTGTCACTATAGATACAAACCTGGCCGAACCTTCACTTCTACCATCTGATGTTGATTAGCATTCAATCAGCAAAAGATTTATAAGCCATCAAGTCAATCAGTTAAAAGGTGGAACAATTTTTATTAACCTTGGCTGGCTGGTTCTTTACTGTGATCTGGCAATTCAATGTCTACTCTTGATTCACCTGGTCTTTTACTTTGACAATTTTCAGATATATTAGCCTGAGACTTCTGAAATGCTGCATGGAAGTATTTAACATATATCAAACACAGTCTCTAACTAACTGTGAGCAATTTTGAATGAGGAAAGGACACTCACGGCTGAGGAAAGTGAGAGCCAGGGTGAAGCAGATGTTGAATAGCAGTACGAACCCTATCAATGCACCTACTGCTATCCAATACCAGTATGCATGTGTGAAGAAACCACGAGACTCCAAGACCAAAACTCCCAATGGTTTTGTTGTGTTAGGTAGAACCTTTAGAAACAAATCATATACAGATATCAGTTGATGATTAGAAGGTGAACAAAGAAATGCAGGAAATGTGCAAGTTTCAGAAGCATACATGTCTCCAACTGTGTCCTAAAAACTCATTTACAACGATTCCGTTTTGCGCATACATCAATGGCGATATCCAGTAGCCCCATATCCACCATTTCTTTATGTTCTCTGCAGATTGAACAAGTAAAAAGGAAATCATATACTAGAAGGGATATCCTGGTAAGGGGAGTAATATCCAAAACAAGCCTAGTGATATACCTCTTGACAGGACAAAGCCCCCCAGAGCAAAAAGTGCGAGCAATGCAAAGGAGCCGAAAGTGTTAGCAATGACCATAGTCCTCCCCGCTGCACCAATGAATCGAAATAATGCAGATGCCATTTGACTTACTAGAACGAGGAGAAAGTATTGCTTGAAAAACCTATAGGTACAACATTTTGGATCAATTTGAGAGATAGGTAATTGGGATACAAGTTCCTCACATATAGAGGGAATATTATTTAGCTTGAATCATCTCACCTTCCTGCATTGGGATCATATCCAATCACATAATAGGTTAAGAACACCCAAGATCCAGCTTCTATGAATGTGATGGGCAGTTTTAGGATCCATGGAGGAAGAGAAAATGCCCAAGAAGGATAGAAAAGGGAGTCTCTTTGCTTGTAAAAGACAGGAAGCTTGGCTATAGTCATGGAAATCTCTACCATACTAGTGAACATGATCAAAATAACGCAGTAGAAGAGAGCACCAGCGTATATCCCTCCATCAGTTACTGAATTTTTATGCATCTTTGTCCGAAAGAAGACTGTCATAGCGATTATGGCCACTAGTGCAAGCTAGCAAATGAAACAAGAGTGAAAAAGAAAATCAGTATTGGCCATGCACAAAACCTTCTGAAGGAAAACCCTGAAAAGTTTTTTCAACTCACTTGAGTAAGCTTGAATATGTAGACAAATGAGTTCCTCTTCATGAGCAATAGCTCTCTTGATAAGCAAGTTTTGAACAGCTCCAATTTTCCAACTCCATATTTATCAGTTGTCAAAGCGGCTGGGTGGTTCTTAGTTTTATCAAAAGGAACTGAGAGCTCATTAGCAAGCTTTTGGCCCACATGGAAGGACTGAAATGCCTCAGCAAATTCCTTAGCTGAGACAAAAGTGTACGGCGCATCTCTATGCGCCCAATACTGCTCTTGATCTTTTCTTGACGTTACCTGCAGTTAGATTAGTCCTGAACAGTTAGCATGCTGAGGGTATTCGTTGTTCCTTTGCTCAAATGGGTACGAAAGATACAATTCTGTTACCTCTTGCAGAAAGTCAGCTACCCCTTTTCTTTCTGGACACTTGAAGCCCATAAATTCAAAAAAATCGAGTACGTGTTCACGGGGACCCTGATACACAATGTGACCATCTGACAGGAGAATAATGTCATCAAATAGATCATAAGTCTCTGGTGCTGGCTGGAGGAGGGAGACAAAGGCTGTTCCTTTCTTGATGTGAATGAAGTTCTTTAATGAGTTCACTATATGGAAGGTCGTTGAACTGTCCAACCCAGTAGAAATCTCATCCATAAACAGTGCCTTTGATGCTCCAACCAACATCTCACCTGCAATTTCAGAAGAAGGGATATTTTCAATCAGCTTAAAATGACTACTTGAATCTTCTTTGGTTCTGGGAATGGATCAATAGAGGTTATTTTACCAGCTGTCACACGCTTCCTTTGTCCTCCAGAGACACCTCGCAACATTTCATTCCCCACTATAATATCTGCACAGGTTTCTAGTCCCAGGATCTGTGATGATCCAAGAAAAGAACAAATCAATCGTTTTTTTAGTTGATTCATGCAGAGATGGTAGGAATCTTATTTCTAACACTACCTTCAGATAATAATCTGTGATGACATCTGCCTTATGTCCTCCTGTTGCTATTGCCTAACATCAAATATAATCACTCAGTCAGTTGTCTTAAATTACAACTACTTCATGAAAATCCTCCCTGAAAATCTCCATTTGTTAACGCTGATAGTTATGCTCACCTTCATGAAAACATCAATATCAGGATCGGGTTTTATGTTTGCTTCCTTCTCCCTTCTTGACAATTCTGTCAACATATCTGTGATAGCCATGAAGTTAATGACTATGTACTCAAGTCAAGGTGCATAAAACCAGATCGCCAAGGAAACTATCGAAATCCAATCAACAACTAACCATATCGGTACCCAACACCCTGGCACCTTGCAGCAAATGCCATGGTTTCTCGCACTGTCATTTCTCCGATGTGGGTATCGTACTGACTGATGTAAGCAGCTGTTCTTCTGGGTACAAACTCATTCATTCCATGGCCATTGTAAGTCACCCTCCCTGAGACCTGGAACAAAAGTTTTAACTTCTCAAATTCAAGAAGCTAAGAGACTATACAAGGATGACACAGACACCCCATAAAAGACAGACTAAAAGTAACAGTGAAAATTCACCTTTAGCTTTGGATCAAGTTTCCCAGCTAAGGCCAACAAAAGTGTAGTCTTTCCAGAGCTTGGAGGCCCCAAAAGTAGCACGATTCTGCAATTAACAGTCAAACATTATTCCAAGAAAGAAAATAACTAGAATAGGATAATCAGATATTAAGAATCTTCAACATCAGGAATTGAAGAAGGGTAAACTGAAAATTTATCAGTAAGTCCTATTTCACCTTGCTGGTTTGATAATTCCACTGACGTCCTCAAGTATAGACACCCGTTTTTTTCCACTGGGAAGGATATGGAGATGGCTCAGGAAACCCTTTTGAATTGAAAAGGAAATGTCAGATACAGGAATAAAGGAAGCGTTATAAGCTCACACATACGACTTATGATCAACGAGAGGAATTAGTCACCTCTATCATATTGACAATGAAGTTAAAGAATGTCGGCAAGGCTCTGCTTCCTGTATGAGCTTCTGCTTCAATGCTAAGATGCTCGAACCTGACCTCAATTGTAGGAAGCTGAATTCCAACTCTGAAATAAGATGAAACTATAGCTTTTAGTCTGGGAATAACATGAACGTTATACAAGAATCAAGAACCTCAGAATGCAAAATCAGAGGTCCCATGATACCCCATAAATCTTTGTGGGGAAACAAGAATTGAAACAAGCGTAACTGGGCTAAGCTAAGTGAAGTGAAAGATGTTTGCTTTTCAGCTTTTCTTAGTTCACCGGCAAAAAAGCATGGAAAGTTTTCTTTCTACGAAAGCATTTACAGTAATATTTTCGGAAGCAGTAGTAGAAAATCATACGTGTCAATGCGCTTCTGGAGCTTCAACAAGAACTCCTCGTTATCCTCTTTCATAAGCCTCTCCAACAAATCCTTCCTCTCCTTGAACCCGAGCTTATTAATGTCAATTTCTTTCGCATCACCTTTGGAGGTAGTCAATATACCTTTCTCCAAACGACTGTAAGTGGGCAGTCTCTCAATTGCAGCCCACTTTAGAGCTTCTTCATCATCTTCTTCTCTTGTAGACCTCGAGAAAGCCTCCACAGCATTAGCTTGCCATATTGAAGAACCTCCTCTTTGTAATATACTACCAGCCCTGTAAACGTCATCACCCTCCATGACTGCTACTTTACAGAATCAATGACAAGGTTCTGTGTCTTAGAGAACCAAAAGATCAGGTGGTAAAGAAGGTGTTTCTTTGTAGTGCTGTTTATGACAGGCCACATAAATATATATAAGCACAGGAATCTAGGAGGCTGCTGTTCTTATGTTAGATACTTTGATCCCATGATGTCATTGGTACGTCACTTATGCTCTATCTATCAGGTCAAACCGATTTGTCTGTGCAATGATTGACTGTTAAATCCTCAATTTCATCATAACTTAATTATCAATTTAATTGAGATCAAATGTAAGTCTAAAAATATTAATAGAAAAGGGAAAGTGAGTTTATGTAGAGCTTGCTCAGAAATTGATTATCATCTTTGCTTCTGATTTGTACTTTGCCAACTGAACCACACATTTGACTTTGACATTTGGTCATCCAATTATCCAAAGACTTCCTATCTGTCTTATGGAATGTATAATGCATGCACTCTGAATAAGAACGTCACCGATGGTATCATCTGAATTAACCATACCCGTAACCAATGACATCATCATTTGGAGTAGACAATCTAAACTCTTGTTCCACTTGCCATTACCACACCTAAAAATGTTTGACTAATTTTTTGAATAATTTATAAATTATTACATAAATTTATCTAATACATAATAATTATACTTAAAATAAATTTAATTAGTAAAGAATGAAATAATAATTTGAGATTTTTTAACGCTGAATCCTGATTAACTAAGCTCGACTTTAATTATACTTGAATCTAGTTGGAAGGTTATTATCTGATAGTTATTTGTTTTGTCAATGGGTCTCGTGATTCAACGACAAAGATGGTTACCAGCATCTTTTTCTTATTGCTTTTGTGAAAACTTTAGAAACCTGCTTGCCTAGTTATCGATATCGATTTGAGAGGATATTTTGAGGCATTAATTATTAGAAATGGGGTTTAAAGATAATTTTTACTGGAATCCACCAAGAGCATTGACTTATTTTTAGCAATTAATGATTAGAAATGGGGTTTTAAGCGGATTTAGATTACTTTCTCCTATTACTTTGTTCCTACTATATTCTATGAGTATTCATCCATCCATTTTTTATGAGTCTTATTTATTGAATGAATGGATACTCATAAAATAGGATAGGATCAAAGTAATTGAGAACAAGTGATTTGTTCCGGTTGGAACATAATGTTTATTGGAACCCACCAAGACCATTGACGTGAAATTATGACAAAAGAGAAAGTATTAACGGAGGCCACAACTTTTGGAGTCCCACTAAATTTAAATGTGATAAAGAAGAGATACTCTAGCCGATGTTACTGTGATTTGCATCATTGATGATATCACCTTCATATATTATGATTAGTATTGTAATCGCACCATTAGCTACAGCTCACGTCGGCTGCTAGCTTCAATTCGTTACTCATACATCGCGCACTAAAATGTCATTAGTAATTTAATTGTTTTGCTATGTTCAAGTGATGCGAAAAAACTTTGAATGTTATGAGAATTAAGAAAAGGGTCCTAGTCTACATTTGAAATAGACCGTGCATTAAGAGCTAATATGAGTTACATTACACGCATATAGTCGTAATTAGGGACATCCAAAGCCATGAAGATTAATATTACAATAAATAATTCTGAGTCACTGTATTCGGATGGACATGGACAAGGGAGATTGAAAATTATTTGATTAAAACTTTTTTTTATAATTTTGTTTTGGTTTACTTTAGTCAAAATAATGTCGACATGCTTATAATTAGATGCCAGGTTATTTCAAGGGAAAATTTGTTAATTGTTATAGCATGCCGCCGCCATAATATTATTTGGAATACTGCAGAGACGCTGATGAAAACAATACAGAAACGATATACCTTGTAAAATATGGTCACAAATTTTACTTAGGATAAGTCATCTTTTTGATGTGCAATAAACAAGCTATCTATGCAAT
>JAOQMM010106470.1:0-18290 GCA_027563515.1 Erythroxylum platyclados
TTTCACGATTGAGTTCGGAAAAGAATATGCAGATGGAAAACAAGTACATGAGGCGGTTCAGAAGTTAGATATATATAAGAGAAATCGAGTAATTGCTTTTGAAAAACTTCTTTAATTCAGGGAAACTCTCTTTGAGACAATCCTGAGCTAAGACTCAAACTTTGAGTAAAGTGCAACGACTATCCCAGGCATGGGAGTAGGGTCAAGTGGCCCGAAATAGGAAGGCTCCAATTTGGAGTGTGATATAGTCTGATCTGTATGGCGACATATAGCAGCTTGAATAAAGCGGGGGTAGATTAACGACCTATCTTGAACACAATGCAAGTAGATGCGACTTCTGACGCATACAATCATATTAGTAGACAAATGGTACTGCCATCTTTCAACTTAACTTCATTTACGCAAGATAACCCATTCAATAGAGATTTTTAATGCAAGGAATAAAACATGAGTGAAACAGTAGGTGCTAGTACGCCTGTAGATGTTACCAAAGCATCGAAAGAATCTCTAAGCTTTACGATTCAACAATTAGGTTATACAGGTTTAAGAGTTAGCAATGGACAGATCAACGAAGAATTAAAACGAGAGTTGCAGTTCCCACAAAGTATCTTAACGTACAAGCAAATGGGTTATGATTCTACAGTAGCTTCAGCTTTGAACTACTATGAGCACATGATGCTTAAAGCTAACTTTGAAGTTAAACCACATCCGCAAGCAAGTGAAGAAGAACAAGCCTATGCTAACTTCATTCGTGAATGCTTATTTGAAGATATGGATGGTCAATCTTGGCAAGACTTCATTCAAGAAGTTGCTAGTATGAACAAGTACGGTTTCTGTGTGAATGAAATTGTACTTCGGAAACGATTACACTCCAAAGGAAGCTTGTTCAATGACGGCAAGATTGGTATTAGAAAATTACCCATCCGTTCTCAAGATAGTATTTCTAAATGGAATTACGATGAAGAACAAAATCTTATTGGATTAACTCAAACAGTAGCTAAGACAGGTAAGCGTGGACAAGTATTGCTTTCATCTAAAGGTGAAGAAATTACAATCCCGCGTAAGAAGTTTTTACTATTCCGTTTAGGTAAGAATAAAGATTCTCCTGTTGGTGATTCACCTCTCAAAGCTTGTTACTACTCATGGAAGTATAAAACTGCTGTAGAGGAGCTTGAGTCCGTTATTGACTAGCGGCATATAGTAGTGATACTATATGAAAACTAATCTAATTGCTGGGAAACCCTTAGAGCCTTAATACCACAACGTAATCGGTGACGATAAGCGTGACGGTTTGAAAAGTTTAAGGATTGGGTAATCAGCATCGAAACTCGTCAAACACCTTCTGAATGTCAGTAAGAGAGGTGTAAAATGAACAAAGTAAAAATTGATTCCTATGATTATGAAGTTAATGAATTAGGTGAAGTTTTCAGAATCGGAAATCCTAAACCAAAATATCAAAGCGTAAATCGTGATGGATATAAAGTTGTTGGATTATGGAAGAACAATAAAGCTACTGCAAAAACAGTACATCGTTTAGTCGCTTTAGCATTTATTCCAAACCCTGAAAACAAACCTTGCGTTAACCATATTGATGGGAATAAGCAAAACAATCATGTATCTAATTTAGAATGGGTAACATACTCTGAAAACACTGTTCATTCTTTCGAGAACAGGTTACAGATACCATCTAAAGGTGAAGATGCTGGTAACTCTAAATACACAAACGAACAAGTTCACGAAATTTGTCGATTGATGCAAGAAGGGTTACGCAATATCGAAATTATAGAAATGTACGGCTATCCGAAGTCACTACTAAAAAACATTAGAAATGGGAATAGTTGGGAGTTTATTAAATCTCAATATGACATTCCTAAACGTTCTAGGGTTCTTTCTGAGGAGACAGTCCGTTGGATTTGTACAAAGCTTGAAGAAGGTTATCGCAATTGTGACATTGTGAGAGAATCTACAAATCCTAAAGTAAATAAACAGAATGTAAAAGAGATTAGAAATAGAAATCTCTACATTTACTATTCTAAAGACTATAATTTTTAAATAACATGGTGTTTGACGAGTACGTTCAACGATCATCCCGTAAGGGAGTAGGAACAAGTGTTCCGAAATGGTTAGGGTCTTCATTAGAAGATCGTGATATGATCTGATCTTGCATGAAAGTGTAAGCTGTTTAATAGACGGGTAGTGATTAACGACCACTATCGAACATTTATGAGGTCTTTCAAGAGATTTAAGTGGAGTTCCTGTTGCATGGATTCCTCCACAAGTTATGGCAAATGATGCGGATGAAGTGACTAAAGCCCAATATCAAGAGTGGCAAAACATTGTTCGTAATATTCAACAGAATCAGCAATCAGGTATGGTGTTACCACTAGCTTACGATGAAACAACAAAGCAACCTTTGTTTAAGTTTGAGTTGTTAAAGAACGAAGGTGGTAAAGCTTATGACACAACAAACATTAAGCAATACTACAGTAACGCTATCCTTACAGCTTTAAGTGCTGACCTTTTAATTATGGGTCAAGGTAGTACAGGTAGTTATGCTCTAGGTAATATTAAGAACAGCCTATCTGCTATTGCTATTGAATCAAAACTGAAAGAGATTTGCAACGTAGTAAATCATCATTTAATCCCTTTAATTGCTCGTATGAACGGTTGGGAGATGACACGATTACCTTTCATTGCTGTTGACGATCTTGAATCTGTTTCATTGGAAGAAACGTCAAAATTTTTACAGCGTGTTGGGAGTATTGGTATCTTACCTAAGACACTTCCTGTTGTTAACCGTGTACTCAATCTTTTAGGTTTAGATGCTTTACCTGAAGATACAGATTTGTCAGAGTTGTTGACAGACAATACAAGCAAGGCTGGGCAAGAGTTAGACAATCCTCTTGAGGGTAGTCGTAGAACAGCTAGTACAGGTAACGATAACGACAACAACTTAGATAACGCAGGGTAGCAATATGAAATTGCAGGGTAACTTACCTTTGCTAAACAATAAACAAAAGTAATGATAAAAGCTTATATTTATAAAAATATTTAATTAAAGTATTTACAAATAAAATTCTTGGTTATATAATACAGCTATGAGCAACATTGATTGCTGTACATAATAAATATAAGCTTACTCCACTACAATAATAAGGGTAAGTATATGCGTCCTAAAAAGACAAACATTCCAATTATTAAACAAGCAAATGAAGAATTAAAACAAGCGACATTCCTTGTACTCTCTCCTGATGAAGTTGATTTACACGGGGATGTATATGACGCTAATGAAGTTCGTAAAGCTTGTCATAACTTCAACACCTACTGCCGTAAAGCAAACCTCTTGCATCTTTTCGATACCGATACATTCTCTGTTGTAGAGAGCTACATTGCTCCTGTTGGTATGCAAATGGGAGATACAATTATTAAAGCAGGAAGTTGGTTATCAGTATTGCAGTTCACAGATGAAGATATTTGGGCAGAAGTTAAAACTGGCAACTACACTGGTGTAAGTATTGGAGCTAAGGCTGATGCAGAAGATTTAGAAGAGGGTCAAGATGACTGATAAAGTGAAAGCTAAACGAAAGCTTACAGATATTACATTTGAACACGAAGGTGCTCACCTAGCATTGGTGCATAAAGCTCAAGGTGGAGCTGCTTCAGGCTATAAGACATTAGTTATGAAATCGGTTGACAACCGTTCTCCTGAGTTCATTGAGAAAGCTAGTCAAGTTAAAGTTACATTATCTTTACCTGACTTCTTAGAAAAGTTCTTTCATGTTTGGGGAGAAGATGCTGAGTTACTTGCTACATTGTTTGGTTATGAACCAAGTGAAGATAACAGCGAAGAATACTCAACTCAAAGTTTTTGGTCATGGTATCGTGAAAAAGCAATGGAACATGGTACTGTAGATAGTTGGGGTGATCCTATTACCCGTCCAACAAGTCAAGATCGTAAAGAATGGGTTGAAGATCAACTACAAGGTATTGAGATTCTTAAATCAGCTACATTAGCTAAAGGTAGCACTGATTTCATTAACTCTCTTACAGAAGAACAGTATTTAGGTCTTTTAAAAGATCAACAGTTTATTGAAAAGTCTTTCAAGTTACAAGAAGTAAAGAAAGACTTAGATGGTGAAAGTGGCGGTAAGCCTACAAAGGGTTCAAATCCTAAACAAACTAAGGCTTCTAAAGCCGACACACAGGAAAATGAAATGGAAACAATTGAAAAAGCTCAGTATGATGCGAAAGAAGTAGAACTTCAAAAAGCTCTAGCTGATATTCAGAAAGCTAAAGAAGAAATCGAGTTATTCAAAGCTAAAGAAAAAGAAGCTATTGAGAAAGCTCGTGAAGCCGAAGTGCTTGAGGCTGTAGTTGATGTAGACGCTTCTACTAAACTATTCAAAGCTGTTAAAGACTTAGATGCTGAAGCATTTAAAGACGTAGTAGATGTTGTTAAAGCTCTTACTGCTAAAGTAGATGAATCAGAAATGTTTAAAGAGAAAGGTTCACCAGAGGAAGGCGTTAAAGTTGCTAAATCTGCTGTTCAAGCTGAACTAGATAAATTACTTAAAAAAGCATAATAAGAGGATTATAATAAAATGATTATTGCTACCGATACTGCACGTTATTCAGATGTGGTTAAATACGAAAGTAAACCAGATTTAGCCTTTACTCGTGAACTTGTTGTAGTTAACGATACTGCTAAGACACTTACACTTGGTATGTTACTTGGTAAAGTAACTGCTACTGGTAAATACAAAGAGTCTGTACAAACTGCAACTGATGGTTCAGAAGCTCCTGTAGCTGTTGTTGTTGGTAAAGACTTGCACAACCTAAGCGTTGCTGTTCCTGCTACCACTGATACTAAAGTATTGGCTATTGTACGTGGTGAAGCTATTGTACGTAAAACTGGTTTGAAACCACATAGCTCTTTCGATGATGCAACTAAACTTGCTGCTGCTTATGCTTCTTTAGCTACTAAAGAAATCTTAGCTAACGACTCTATCTAATAATAACAATAAAGGAAATATATAGAAAATGGCGATTATTCGAGATTATGGTAACGGTTTTAAAGTTACCGACTTAACAGAAGAACTTGTATCAATTCCTAACGAATACGGTCTAATCAACCAACTCGGTATCTTTGACGTAGAGCCTGTATCTCAACATACAGTAACTTTTGAAGCATCTGATCGTGTTATTGGTCTTATTGGTGACAAAGTACGTGGTGAGCGTAACAACGTATCTAAAGACGGTACTCGTGTTATGCGTTCATACGCAATTCCGCACTTCCCTCTTGATGACTACATTACTCCACAAGACGTTCAAGGTCAACGTGCTTATGGTGAAGAAGGTGCAGAGCGTTTAGATGCTGTACGTGCTCGTAAGCTTATGACTATTCGTAAATCACACGCAGCTACATTAGAAACTGCTCGTTGTAAAGCTCTTACAACTGGTGACATCTACGCACCTAACGGTACTGTAGTTGGTAACTTCTACACTGATTTCGGTGTTACTCGTAAACAAGTAGCTTTCGATTTATCTAATGCAGCAGTTAACCCATTAACTAAACAGCGTGAGATTGTTCATCATATCCGTGACAACATCATGAGTGGTGAGATGCCTACTGAGATTGTTGCAATCTGCTCAAGCGGTTTCTTCGACAAGTATGTAGATAATGCTCAAGTTAAAGAAGCATATAAATTCTACACTTCTACTCAAGAGCCTTTACGCAATGGTACATGGGATCAGTTCCGTCACGGTAGTTTGACACTTATCCGTTACGATGGTTCTTACAAAGATGCAAACGGAAACTCTGTAGCTCTTATCCCAGCAGACGAAGCTTACTTCCTTCCACTAGGCACTGCTGATAGCTTCAAAACTTACTTCTCTCCTGCTAACAAGTTTGATCTTGCTAACACACTTGGAGAGCAAGCGTATATCTTTGAATATGCTGATGGCAAAGGCTCTAAGATTGAGATTGAATCAGAGTCTAACCTGATTAATATTCTCCGCCGTCCTGCTATTGTGGTTCGTGCTGTAGCTGGTGCTAGTATTTAATTAAGTTTTAATACAATGCAACTTCTTAGGGGGTTGCATCGATATTAGAATTACGTACAAGAATAATTATAAATAAAGGAAATAATAATGGCATTAACATTAGTCCAAGAAGTGAGACTAAACGTGGGTTTAATTGGTAATGCCTATGACCTACTTACTGATGATGAAATTACTTACTACTTAGAAAAGAATAAAAACAATGTTCGTAGAGCAAGTTTAGATTGTGGTAAGACTGTATTATTCATCCTATCTCAATTAACACATACGAAAGCAGACGTTCTTGAATCATGGGATCATGATTGGTTTAACAACTATTATAAAACATTACAAATGTATCTGAATGATCCTAACTTTAGTTTCGCTATTAATGGTGCAATGCCTTATGCTGGTGGAATTAGTGTAGCAGATATTCGAGCTAACGTAGAGAACTACGATAACTTGGTTGTTGATGTAGATGCAGGTATTCCTACAGACGGTGATGCTAGTTGTACAAATAATACAAACCAACAAGTGTTTAAGAGATTTCCTAATACTTTTTAAACCTTTTAAACTCTAACACTTTAAGGTAGTGAATATGGATTTACAATCTAACCGTTTCAAATCAGGTGCAAAACGATTGATTGATAAGCATGGTAAGACACGAGTTTACAAGAGTATTGGTAGTGAAACATATAATCGTGAAACTCAAACAGTAGAAACAACAAGTACGTTATATACAATCAAGATGTTTGAGACAGAACCTAAGTACAAGGAAGTTAAATCTCCTAACCTTGTTGGTAAGAAACTAACTGTATTCCTTATCTCTACAACTGATCTACCTGTAAGGCCTAAAGTTGGTGATTTAGTTACTGATATATTCTTAGGTGTAGATGAATCTGTTGAGGTTGTAGAAGTTAGTAAATATGAAGGTTTTGGCGAAGCTTGTATGTGGCGTGTCCTCTGTGTAAGTGTATAAACCGATAAACGATTAAAGAGGAACAACATGGCAGTGTATGAAGGTAAACAAGGTATTGCGTCACTAAGAGAGAAGATTAAACTTAAATCTAAAATACTTGTCGGTGAATCTTTAGAAAAGATTGCTGTAACCTTAGTAGATGACTCCCCATTAGGTGCTCCATACTATCAATCAAAGCAAGGGTTAATTGCTAACGATGTAGGTAACTTTAAGAACTCTTGGAGCGTTGGTTTAGGTGCAGTTGACCCTACAGTACGTCCTGCTGATACAGAGGGTATGGGAGCTGTTTTAGACGCTATACACAAGAACAAAGCATACAACTTAGAAGATACTACATACGTCACTAACAGTATTGACCACGCTAAAATGGTTGAAGATGGTTGGGACGATAACCCTGAATATGGATGGAAAGCTAAAGGTGGTTATCATGTTGTTGAGAACAATATAGGTTCAGCAGTAGCTATCTTAGAAGCTGTAGCACAAAAGGTAAGTAAACTGTGAGGGTTTTAGATGTCACAAAAGAATATTAGGCTTGCATTTGAAAAGAAGTTGATAGCTATGCCTTCAGGGTTGGGAGCATCTAAGACGGCTTTTGAGAATGTAACATTTACCCCAACAGTAGGCACTGTATATCAGCGTTCTGTGTTAGCTCCGATTACTCCTGAAAATCCAACATTAGGTGATGGGTATTTCCGTGAAGTAGGTTTCTATCAAGTTGTCTTATCTTATCCGAAAGGTGAAGGTGTTGGTAACATAACAACAATGGCAGGACTTGTTCAAGATTATTTTAAACGAGGAACAACATTAGTTGAGGGTTCGGATAAAATAATAGTAGATAGGACTCCGCAAATATCCCCTGTCTACATCAACGACAATAGAGCAGAGATTACAATAAGAATTAGATACTATTCAGAACAGTTTGTTTAACTAAGTTAAACCTTTTCTTTAAACAAACAATTCAATTAATAATTCAATCTCTAATTTAAAATAATTTTAACAATTACACAATTAGCAATAATTTTTGGAGTAAATAATGGCAACAGCTTCAGGTATTAATAAAGTAGTATCTTATAAAAAAGAAACTTCTTTTGGTACATTACCTTCCCCTACAACTGGTGGACAAACACTTCGTCGAGTATCGTCTACTTTTAACTTAACAAAAGAAACTTATCAATCAGAAGAAATCCGTACAGATTATCAATTGGTTGATTTCCGTCATGGTGTTCGTTCTGTAGAAGGTAGTATCTCAGGTGAACTTAGTGCAGGGACTTATGCAGATTTCTTAGCTTCTGCTCTAGCTCGTAACTGGACAGCAGCTACACCATCAGCTTTAGGTAGTACAAATATTGCATCAGTAGGTGGTACATACACAATTACTCGTACAACTGGTAGTTGGTTAACTGATGCAGTTCGTGTAGGTAATGTTATTCGTTTAACGGGTTTCGCTACAGCAAACAACGGGGCTAACCTACTTGTTATTGCTTTAACAGCAACAGTAGCAACAGTGGTAGCTCTAAACAATGTTCAGTTAACTCCTGAAACAGTAGCTTCTGGTGGTGCATTTGTAGCGACAGGTAAAACGACTTATGCACCTACAACTGGTCATACTGACGATTCATATACGTTTGAAGAATGGTATTCAGATATTGGTCAATCAGAAGTAACTGTAGGTAATAAAGTAAATACTGTAGGTATTGCACTTCCTGCAACTGGTTTGACAACTATTGATCTTAGTTTCATGGGTCAAGATTTGGCTAAACGAGGAACATCACAGTTCTTCACTACCCCTACAGCTCAAAACAGTAACGGTATCTTTGCAGCAGTAAATGGTGCTTTGATTGTAAATGGTGCTCCTGTAGCTCTTGTAACTGGTGCTAACTTCAACATCAACCGTAACATGACTTCTGAAGCAGTAGTTGGTAGTAACATTAAACCTGAAATCTACGAAGGTCGTATTATTGTAGATGGTGACTTCACCACTCTATATCAAGACGGTACATTCGCTGGTTACTTTGATAATGAAACAGAGATTAGTTTGGTTGTAGCTTTAACTGCTAACAGCTTACCTAATTCAGAGTTTATGTCTTTCACTATTCCACGCCTTAAACTATCTACAGATACTAAAGACGATGGTGAGAAAGGTATTGTTTCTTCTAACTCATTCCAAGCCCTTAAAGGTAATGGTGCAAATGGTTTTGAAGCAACTACATTAATGATTCAAGATTCTACTTTGGTTTAATAACCGATTGTTTAACACATAACAACAAAGGGGTGAAAGTCCCCTTACTTATTTATTTTATATTTTATTTTGAGGATACACAACATGGCTTTTGATATTAAAAAAACTAACTTAGCTGAACAAGCTGAAGCTGGTCACGAATTTGAAGTAAAACTACCTGATGGTAGCTCAACTGATTTCTTCATTACTGTACGTGGTAACTTATCACCTAAGATGAAGAAATACAGTAAAGATTTATTTAATAAGATGCAGATGAAAGAGTTGCAAGCTAAACGTCGAGGTAAAGGTGAACAACCTGTAGACTTAGACGAAGCTGAACAAACTCTAGTTGAATCGGCAGTAGCACGTATCGTTACTTGGAAAGGTTTAGAGGAAGATGGTAAGGTTGTAGAACCTACTCCTGAAAACATTAAACGCATTATGCAAGAACTTGATTGGGTACGTGGACAAGTCTTAGAAGAAAGCGATAATGCTGCAAATTTCATCTAAGCAATATTCTTGATGACTGTATTGAGTATTGCAAATATCAGATTGAACACACTCAGAGAGCATCTGATGGATCAACTGTAAATGACCATATCGAGGCAGCTAAGGATAACCCTTTTCTTGCCTCTATGGGTGGTCATCAAAAGATATTACAAGAAGCAACAGAAGAACCTCCATTACTTCCAAGTGCTGCTCAATTTGCATGGACGTATTTCTTACGTTTAAATCAAACGAGGCAGTCAGGAGGTTTTGGAGGTTTTTGTGCTATTAGTTACCAAGAAATGTTAGCGTTCTTCACCTTAGAAGATGTATTACCTGAACCTTATGAGTTAGAGTTGATTAGGGTGTGGGATAAGGTGTGGTTAGAACACCACAACAAAGAAAAAGAAAAAGCTTCTAAGAATAAGTAAGAATAATGAGAAGCAAAGACTAAACACGAGGAATAGTAATGGATTTAGTTAAAATTGGTTTTCAGATTAACGCTAATGGTTTAAAAGACGCTAATACAGAAGTTGATAAGCTTCTCAATAAAGTTGATAACATTGGTACAAAAGGTAAGAAAGCTTCTTCTGATTTCGAGAGCAGTCAAAAGAAAGTTCAAGATAGTGTTAAGAAAACTAAGAAAAGTAATGAAGATGTACTTGGTGTACAAAACAAGCAAATTGAAGCGTATAATAAATTAGTAAACCTAGAACAAACTCGTGCTAAATATATTTCACAAGGTTTTGGTAAGACAGATTCAAACCGTATCGCTAGAATGGAGATTAGTGGTGCAGATTCTACAACATTAAACAATTACAAAAGAGCAATAGAAGAAACTAACAAAGCTGCTCAAGCCCTTAGACCTTCTTTTGAGAAAGTAACTGAAAGTCATAATAAGTTCTTAGATCAAGTTAAGGGTATTGCTATATATGCTGCTCTATCTGCTGCTATCTATGGTGTTATGACAGCTATGACTAACTTAGCTGTTGCTACAGTTAAAATGGCAGATGAATACACAGCTATTCAGAACCGTATGAAGTTGTATGTTAAAGATGCTGATACTCTTATAGATGTTAACAAAAAACTAGCAACGTACTCGATGGAGAACAACGTAGGGTTAAGAGAGACATCAACATTGTTTGCTCGTCTTGCACCATCTATGCAGAAGCTTGGAGCTAATACAGCAGCTATTACAACTGTTGTAGATGCTTTTGGTAAGTCTATGCGTATTGGTGGAGCTTCAGCAATGGAAGCTGCATCAGCTACTATTCAGTTCTCTCAAGCAATGGCTTCAGGTAAGTTAGCAGGGGATGAATTTAGGTCTATCTCAGAGGCATCTCCACGATTCTTGCAAGCTATTGCAGAAGGTAGTGGTATCGCTGCTGCTAAACTTAAAGAGATGTCTGCTGCTGGTTTATTAACAACTAAAGTTATTACAGAAGCTTTAATCAAATCTTACGGTAAACTGAGTGATGAAAACAGTCGTTTAGGTGTTACACTAGAACAAGGTGGTAATGCCATTAAAACAGCGTTTACTGTAGCTATCGGTGAGTTTAACGAAGGTGCTGGGATAACAAGATTCTTTGGTGAATCTTTAATGGATTTAGCTATCTCTTTTAAAGACCTTGCAACATCAGCTAAAGCTAATGGTGAAGCATTCAAGCAATGGATCAGTGATAATGAAAAGAACATAGCTTTACTAGGTAAGACTGCTACACTTGTAGCTTCTATTATGGTTGGTAAGTTAGTTGCATCATTTACTGCCGTTATGCTTGCTGCTATTAAGGTACGAGTACAAACCTTAGCTTTAAATGCTTCTATTCTCCTTATGGGTAACACAGCTCGATCAGTGACAGGGTTAATGAACGGTTTAGCTGTTGCTATTAGTAGAATCTCTTTTGCTGGTTGGGTTGGCATTGCTGCTACAGTAGCATCTGTTGCTTTAGGTTTTAGTGCTTTCAAAGAGAGTACTTCGGAAGCAACTACAGAACTGGCTAGTCACAACAAATACGTTGCTATGACAACAGAAGAGCTTAAAGCTTTAGGTGTTGTTCAGAAAGACTTAGCTAAATTCAAACTTAACATGGATTTAAGTGAAGCTGAAAAGAACGTCAAATCTGCAAAAGATGAAATGGTTAAAGCTTTAGATGATATTATCTACAAGTGGGACTTCATTAAGAAAGCTGGTGACAACGGGTTTGTTGAACAATATGATAACATCATAGCTAGTGTAAAATCTGGACAAACATCTTATGATCAAGCTATTAAACAACTATCTGAATTAGGTGCTGTGACTCCTGAAACAGCTAAAGACTTGTCTAAAATGGCTGGTGAGTATGACAAGACTGTTGACGCTATGCTTCCATTTGTTAAGGTTTTAGATACTTTAGGTGTTAAGCATAAAATAACCAAAGATGCTACAGCTAACGGCAGAACGGAAAACGAGTTGTACAAAAAGGGTTTGGACGATGTAAAATCATCGGCTATTGATGCAGGCGATGCTGTTGGTGGTCTTGCTGAGAAATACAAAAAAGCTGCTGACATCTTAGCTGGTGGTATCAAAATTGGTAAAATCACTGGAATTAAAGATAAAGCTGTTGCTGAAGATTTATACAAGGAAGCTGATGAAGTTGCTAAGAACCTTCAAGGTCGTCTAGTCTTTAAAAACCCAAAAGGTATTACCGCAGAGGGTTTGATAGAATCGGGGATGTTCGCTGAAAGCATCAAAGGCGCTAGAGAGCTTTTAAAAATACAAAAACAGTCTTCTGATTTCTTTAAAGAAGATAGAAGTGAAGATACCCTCAAGAAGTATCAAGATCAAGTTGGTTATGTTGGTAGATTGAATAATCTTCTTAAACAAGGTGTAGATTACGAAACAGCTAAGATTGTGGCAGAGAAAGAGTATTCTCAGTATGTTAATGGTAATGCGTTGGCAATGGAGATTGTTCAATCTAAGCAACAACAAGCTCGTATAGATTATCTAGGGTCTTTAGCTATTGAGGAAGAAACACAAGGTCGTATAAACGCATTGTTAAAGATAGGTGCTACTTATGAGCAAGCTAAGACTTTAGCTGAGAGTAAGTTCACAGACAATGCACAAGGTCGTTCAGCTCTTGAGCAAATGATCACTAATGACTTGTTTAATCAAAATCAGCAACTTGATGATATGATTAGTCAGCAAGCAAGTGTCAACGGTTATCTTGCAAAAGGTATGTCGTTAGAAAATGCTACGATGGAAGTAACTAAAGCTCGATTACAATTGATCAAGGGTGGTGCTTTATCAGAAGAACAGAAGAACTTAGCTAAAGCTGTAACTCAACAACAATTAAAACTAAAAGCTTATGAAAAAGAGAAGGAAGTCTTGACTAGCTTAGGTGTCTTAGAAAAACAACGTGTAGCTTATGTCAATGCTCAAGCAGGTGGTTATACTAACCTGATTAAGAGTATGGTAATTGCTAACAAGATGGCTAGTGATACTGCTCTATCTCCTGAAGATGCTAAAAAGTTAGTTGAAGCTGAAGAACTTACTAATTATGAGAAAGAGTTAGCTGAACTTAAACGTCAAACTTACATTGCTACATTGAATGAAAGTGATGCTGTTAAGACTTTAGTTGGTAACTACTCAACAATGGATTCTGTTCAGATTGGTGTGTTAGCTAATCAGCAAAAATTGCTAGAGATTGCTAAAGAACTATCTGAAGAAGCACAGAAACAAAAGAGTCCTCTTGTTGATTTCAGTAATGTAGACTTCTCTGTGTTTGGTGATTTTGGTAATCCTTTCCAATCTGCTTTAGACGGTATGAATGCTTTAATTCAAGCTACTATGTCAGGTGGTGAGCAAATCAAGAAACTTACAGAGGAAATTAACACTGCTAAACTAATGGGTTTAGACACAGCAGATAGAGAGTTCGAGTTAAATCTCTTAACTCAGAAGCAAGCTAAAGATAAGAAAAAGGCTACAGACAAAGCAATAACATCAGGACTATCTCTTACTAAATCTCTATTCAAGGAGGAAAGTAAAGGGTATAAAGTTGTTAGTGGTTTGGAGAAAGCTTACCAAGCTAGTAAGATTGCTTTCGCCATTTGGGAAAAGAAAGACACTATCAAGACGTTAGCTATTAAAGTTGCAGGTTATGCAAAAGATATGGTTACGTTCATAGGTAGTGTTGGTGCTAAGATTGCTGCTCAAATGGGGTTAAACGTAGCTCAAGCTCAAGGTGCTGTAGCTTCTGCTGCTCAAGCTCCACCTCCTGTAGGTTTTGCTAGTGCTGCTGCAATGATAGCCTTACTTGCAGGTATCGGTATTGCTATTAGTGGTGGTGGAGGTAGTTCTTATGTTGATACATCAAATCAAGGTACAGGGACAGTCTTTGGTGATTCAGAAGCTAAGTCAGCTAGTATTGCCAACTCTATTGACATCTTATCTGAAAACAGTGACTTAATGTTACCGCTTACATCAGCTATGTTACGTTCTTTAAGAAACATTGAAAGTAATATTGGTGGTCTTACTAACTTGGTAATTAGAACAGGTGTAGGTAAAGACTTCAGCAATGTTGAAGGTTTCAAGATGAACAGCACTGGGTCAGGTATATCCAAAACATTTAGTGCGTTTAATGACTTAACTTTTGGCGCAGCAGATTTCTTAACTTTAGGCTTATTCTCTGCTGTTGGTGATTTACTTGGAGGATTGTTTGGTACTAAGACAACTGTTAAAGGTCAAGGTTTATATGGTGCAGATCAGAGTTTAGGTTCTATTCTTGAGAACGGTTTTAGTTTACAAGAGTACGTGGATGTCAATACTAAGAAGAAAACTCTTGGTGTCACAACATCAAACAAAAACAGTACAATATTGTCTGCTGCTGACCAACAACTAGCTAATCAATTCACTTTAATCTTTGAAGGTTTCTACGATTCTATTCTCTCTGCTACAGATATTCTTGGTGCTGATTTAAGTACAGTTCAAACTAACCTTGAAAATGCAGTAATCTCTATTGGTAAGATTGACCTTAAAGACCTTAGCTCAGAGGAAATCCAAGAGAAGTTAGAAGCTGTGTTTGGTGCTGCTGCTGATAGTCTTGCTAAACAAGCTTTTGGTGGTTTAGAAGATTTCCAAAAAGTAGGTGAAGGTTACTATGAAACTTTAGTGAAAGTTGCTTCTGCTGTTGAGGAAGCTACTTACTACACTGATAGGTTGAATGTAACTGCAATCAACTACACTAAGATTGTCAATAAACAAGCTGATGACCTTGCTGCTGAAATCATTAGACAATCCTACTTAGCTAAGTCAGGTATATCCACTGTTACAGGTGGTATGACTGACCTTGTGAATAGCTTTGATGGTAGTGCTGAAGAAATTGCAGACTTCATCAACACCTTAGAAGATTTACAAGACCAATTATTCGTGACAGGTAAGAGTGGTGATTATCTTACTTCTACTATGATTCTTGGTGCAGGTGGTTTAGACAGTTTAGCTAGTGGTTTAGATGCTTACTTTGAGATGTTATCTCCTGCTGAACAAGCTGCTGAGTTGACACGTAGGTTGACTAATGAGTTTGATTTAATAGGTCAAACACTACCTTCTGATGTGAAAGCATTTAGAGCGTTAGTTAATAGTATTGATATTACTACAGAAGCAGGTCAAAAGCTTTATGGTCAAATCATTGCATTAGCTCCTGAGTTTAATGATTTACAAGATGCTTTAGATAGAGCTAACAGTGAAGTAAACGCTCTTGTACAATCTCTACGTGATTTAGCCGAACAAGCTAGAGCAGCAAGAGGTGAAACAGAACAACCACGTGACCTTGCTTACTTGCGTAATGAGTTTAACAAAGCTTCTGAATTAGCCTTACAAGGTGATACGGAAGCTGCTAATAGATTAATCTCTATTGGTGAAGACTTAATGTCAATGAGTAAGTTGTATTCTGTTAGTAGTAGTGATTATGCTAGAGATTTAGCTTTCATTCAAGGTGTTGCTACTGCTGTAGCTGATTTACAAGAATCAGGGTTAGGTACTTCAATTAGTAGTGATTTAACACCATCAACAAGTACAGGGACTACAACACCAACTATCGAAACAGTTAATAACTCTACAGATGCTCGTTTAGATGCCTTATCTGAGAAGTTAGAGGCTGGACTATTCGCTATTGCTAAATACACGCAAGATAGTGCAAGTCGATTAGAGCATTGGGATGACGGTGGACGTATGTTGGTTGGTATTCAACCTGAGAATGGTGATACGCCTGTTCCAGTTGTTGTAACCCCTTAACATAGTGAATACCTTGATTATGGAGGGAGGGCTTCGGCTCTCCTTGCATCAATATTTTTAAACAGATTATTTTAACAGAGCATTTTAATATTTGAGGAAATTAGATGAGAGTTATTAAAAGTGTAGAGACTACAGACTCTATCTTAACTTATAGTAACATCCCAGAGGATGAGTACCCTGAATGGGTATCTGGTACAAGTTATACTGCTCTGGATAAAGTTATATATCAGCATAAAATTTACGAAAGGATTGTAACAGGTAATGGAACAACACCTCCTGACTTAGATCAAATTAACTGGTTAGATTCAGGTTATACTAACCGATATAGAATGTTTGACAATATCATATCAAGCGTAAGTAGTCGAACAGGTGGTATTGAATTTACTCTTACACCAAACCAAGTCATTAATGGTATTGCTTTACTAAACGTAAATGCTTCTACTGTTAGGGTTGTCATGACTGACCCTATTGAAGGTGTTGTTTATGATAGAACAAAAGAACTAAGGTCATCAAGTAACGTGATTGATTATTTCTCTTACTTCTTTGCTCCACTAATCAACTTAGGTGATTTGAATACAGCTGTATTCTTAGACTTACCAAATCGACCTACAGCTACAACAACGGTGTATATCAGTTCAGGTACAGGTTTAGTAGAGGTTGGTGAAGTCGTCTACGGTATTCAATACGTTGTGGGTAGAACAAACTACGGAACAGCGATAGGTATCAAATCCTACTCTCGTAAAGAGGTAGATGAGTTTGGTAAAGTTACAGTAATTAAACGTAAGAACTCTAAATACGCTGACTACGATGTAGATATTGATAATGTAAACTTAGCTAGCGTTCAACGATTGTTCGCTGACATTGATTCCGTCCCTTGCGTATTTATTGGTAACACTGAAATGGAAGAGTTAATTGTGTTCGGTTTCTATAGTGATTTTAAAGCCACCATATCCTTCCCAACAGTGAGTAAGTGTACTTTACGGGTAGAGGGGTTAATCTAATGACAGCGCCTAATGTAAACTCATTACCAACATCACCTTCTAGGTTGAGTAGACCTAATAACTTTGTAACAGAATCAACTGTGTTCTTAGAATCTCTACCTGCTTTTAGGACACAAGCAAATCAACTAGCTACATACATTAACGCAAATATTCCTAATAAATGGAACTTTGGTAAAGTAAATGGAATTAGGAGTTTCCCTGTAATATCTCAAACCTTATTGGCGGATATTGAGTATGATGGAGATGGGATTGCGTTTACAAGTGCTTTGGATTCACTCTACTCTACTTTAGAAACTTATAGTAACAGTCTTAACGGAGCAAGTTCTTGGTATGACCTTGTTTGTGAAGAAGTTGGGTTAGTTGCATACGACTTAGATAAGCCTTTAGTTAGTGGTATAACTTCCCCAATGAACAGGGGTCAAGGTCGTAGCGATTTTAACAGCACAGCAGAAATGTTTAGTGCAACATCTGTAGATAATATCAACTCCTTTTATCAAGCAATATGGTACACATACCAAACAAGCGCAGGTAATCGTAGTTTTGGTTCGATAACAGATACAACAATTATAACAAATATTATAGGTGGAAGTATCACTGACACCAATTTAACTTACTAATGAGGGTGCTTTGCATAAATAGAATATGGCAATACAAATACAATTAAGACAGGGAACAACAACAGAGCACAGTACATTTACAGGTGCAGTTGGTGAAGTTACTGTAGATACAACAAAGAAAGCTCTTGTATTACATGATGGTGTTACAGCAGGTGGTAAACCATTGCCAACACTAGAGAGTGGCAAAGTTCCTGTAGATCAACTCCCTGATTCTACAACATCAACTAAGGGTGTTGTTGAGTTAGCTACACAGACAGAAGTTAACTCAAGAACAGATACAACAAGAGTCATAACTCCTTCAACATTAGAAGGTGGTGTTAAGACTATCCTAAACGCATCAGGGTTCGCACCTTTGTTTGCTTGTAGAGCTTGGGTGAATTTCAATGGTACTGGTACAGTTGCTATACGTGCAAGTGCTAATGTATCTAGCGTTACATCGGAAGGTGACGGCACTTACTTAATCACCTTCACACAAAATATGCCAGATGCAAACTATGTAGTTAATTCTGTAGGTAGTGCAAGGGATGACAGTACAGCATTAGCCCCTGTTGATGGTTCATTTACAACATCTAGTTTTAGAGTGAGGGCTAATTATGGTGGTGACAACACAGTAGGGTCGTACTCTCCATCAATTTGTTGTGTTACGGTCTTTAGATAAAGGGGTTGGTGTTATGAAAATATT
>JAOQMM010109337.1:0-18423 GCA_027563515.1 Erythroxylum platyclados
TTAAGGGGAAGTAATATTCTAGCTCCTGTTGATATTGGACAACCTTCCATAAATAATATAAGCACTAGTGTGAATGAATTTACATCTTGAGAAGACATTCTCGACTGGAATACAGTCTATCCAATTTGCTGAGAGCAACATAAACATTTCTCACAACATATCAGGTGAGTCAATATCTTTGGGGACTGATTATGATGAGGCAAATTCAGCATAAAGCAATTGGGATGAAGGAAAATCTGATTGCCTATTTAGGTAGATGAAAATCAATAAAATACCAATTTTTAGGAACCAATAGTTAATATGGTGTTTTCATCTGAAGCGAAAGCTTATGACTTCTACACAAAATATGCTTCATGAATTAGGTTCAAATTCAGAAAGGCTAGGGTCACAAGAAGGCCAAATAAATACATCAAAACAAGGTGTTTTTACTGCTCAAAACAAGGGTTAGGTTAAAGACGCAATGCAATAAGACACCCAAATATACGAGAAAAGAAAAAAGAATAGGTTGTCAAGCCATGATCAAACTTTCAATAGGAGGAGGACAGTGGATGATATCTTTAGCCAATCTTAAGCACAAACATAAACTTGAACATTCTAGTGGCAGACAAAATATGGACTCCTGCGCATGTGCCTCTAAAATACTCTATTTGGACCATAAATGAAGTTGAAACAACCAAAGACAATGAGCTTGCAAGATGTGATGTTGCAAATAGCATAAACAACTACAACTATTTGGGAGATAGGAAATTGACTAGTATAGAACCTAATGATTGTCAGAGCCTACTATCTTTGTCACTTGCAAAAAAGATCCTGTGTTTTTCTACACTGTGCAAATTGATGTAGCAAACCAAATTGCAAACTTTTTCTGGAGTGATGGAAGGTTGAGGATGGAGTATGATTACTTTAGAGATGTACTAGTTTTGGGTAAATCATTTAGGATAAAAGAATATGATATGATCTACATGCCATTTTTAGGACTCAATCATCATCAACAACACATATTATATGGTTGTGCTTTCTTGCTTGATCAAGGTGTAGGGCCTTTCGTTTGGTCTATTGAATATTTTCTTAAGGCAATTGGCTGCCAACAAGTTAGAACAGTTTTTACTGATGACAATCAAACACTAGTAAATGTGATAAAGTTGGTATTGCTGGAGAGATAACATTGTCTTATTACGTGGTGTATCTACTAAAATGTAGTAGAGCATCTTTGTGACAGCTATAGGCAATATGGATTTGTAAGCGTCTTCAATAAATGTGTATTTGGTTGCCAGTGAAGGGGGGAATTTGAATCACATTAGGAGTCAATGATTAATAAATACGATCTCAGGAATAATCATTGGCTTTCAACACTATACACTATATGGAATTGATGGTCTTATTTATATCTTGAGAAGACATTCTCTGCTAAAATACAGTCTATCTAATTTGCTAAGAGCAACATAAACATTTCTTACAACATAACAGGTTAGTCAATGCTCTAGAGACTGATTGTGATGAGGCAAATTCAGCAGAGCAATAGGGATGAAGGAAAATTTGAATTGCCTGTTCAGGTAGATGAAAATCAACAAAATACCATTTTCCAGGAACCAATAATTAATATGGTGTTCCTATCTGAAGTGAAAGTTTATGGCTTCTACACAAAATGTGCTTCACAAATTGGGTTCAAAGTTAGAAAAGCTAAGGTCACAAGAAGGCCAGATAAATCTATCAAAACAAGGTGCTTTTACTGTTCAAAACAAGGGTTTAGGCTATAGACGCAATACAACAAGGCACCCAAATATACGGGGAAAGAAACAAGAATAGGTTGTCAAGCCATAATCAAGCTTATAGGAGAAAGAGAACAGTGGGTGGTACTTGTAGCCAATCTTAAGCACAATCATGAACTTGGAACATTCTGGTGGTAGAAAAATATGCACTCTTATGCTTGTGTCTCTAAAACTCACTCTGTTTGAACCACAATTGAAGTTGGAACAGTCAAAGACAATGAGGTTGTAAGATGTGACACCGCATGTAGCAAAAACGACTGCAACTATTTGGGAGACAAGAAATTGACTAATATAGAACCTAATGATTGCCAGAGCCTACTCAGCTATCTTCATCACTTGCAAACAAAAGACCATGTGTTTCTCTATACGGTGCAAATTAATGGAGCAAACCAAATTACAAACATTTTCTAGTGGGATGGAAGGTTGAGGATGGACTATGTTTGCTTTGGAGATGCACCGACTTTGAGTACATTATTTAAGATAAAAGAATATGATATGATCTGCATGCTATTTTTAGGACTCAATCATCATTAATAACACATCTTATTTGATTATGCTTTCTGGTTTAATCAAAGTGTAGAGTCTTTCATTTGGTCTATTAAATATTTTCTGAAGGCAATGTGCCGACAACAAGTTAGAATAATTTTTACTAATGACAATCAAGCAGTAGTCATTAGTAGTTAAATAAATTTAGTATTTTTAAGAATAAAAACTGTTTTAGATTTTAATTAAAAATTTTGTTTTAAATTATTATTTTTAAAAGATAAATTACTATTTTTATCCTTAAAAATACTAAATTTATTTAATCTCACTAATAAATTATATTAAAAATTTTAAATTATTATTTATTAAAAACTAATCATTATTTTTATCATGAATTTCTTTAATAAATTAAATTATTAGTATATATAAGTAATTTTGCTTAAGATAATTTAAGAATGTGTTAAAAATAATATTTAATACCAGTTTTATAGCAGTTTAATACCAGATTAACCTTTAAACCTTAAACATTTTCTTATTATTAGAGAAAACTCAAAATATAAAGAGATAGCATATGATATATTTATGAAAATTTGCATTTATCATATACCATTTAAGGAAAAAAAAACAAAGAACTTTAGTTCCTTCTCAATAATATATGAGCTCCCATTCCAATCCCAATTGCTAGAAACAAGTATGCGAAGATTTAAAAAACCTCTCTAAAATTATAATCATACTTAGTTGGTGCAAAGTTGAAGAGGATCTCCTCTAAATTATGTTTATGGAGAATATATATAATGTTCCCATGTCCAACCAAAATTCTTAATTGAATGAAGCATGTCTTGTCGCAATCTTTAAGGATTATGTCTAACCAAAATATTTTTTTTGAATTATGGTTAAAGAAAAAAGAAATAGAAAGAAATAACAAAATAAACTACGCATGTTATGGTGTACACGTGCACTCAGTGGGTTCACTTCAGAGTCTCCTCCTTTTTATATATGTCTCTCTCGCTCCATCTCCCGATTTCTTTTCTGTGTCACATGACTTACAAAGTGAACCTACACTCACTTGCTAGATCTATATGTCATCATCATTATCATTATCATCATCATACTCAGTTGAATCCCGCACCAATACGGGGTTTGGGGAGGTCTGATAGTACGCAGCCTTACCCCTACAGAGTAAAGAGGCTATTTCCGATAGACCCATATGCAAATGTGACATGAAGAGTTTAAAAGAAATAAAATAGCTAAAAAAGGTAAATAATAAATAATAAAAATACATAATGGAAAAAATAATAAATATAAAAAATAGAAAATAGAAAAATACATGATAGAAAAAATAGTAAATATTAAAAAAGTAATAATAACTAATTAAAATAAAAGAATAACAATTAAGCTAGAGATTGTCGTGAAGTGATGCAGGGTTAAAATACAAAGTTATTAAGAAAATAGAGGACAAATATATCTAATAAGCGATAAAGTTCTGTGTATACCTGATATGCTATAAAGGTCTACTCACCATTCCTCTAATTGGGTGTGTCATCCGTGTGTAAGAGTCATGCTAAGTTGTTCTGTACCATTCTAATTTTATCAGATGTCATCAAAAGGACAACCAGCAGTTTAACAATAATAATATGTTGCATTAAACATGAATAAGTTGCATTCAACACCCACTAAACCTGACATTAATAAGTCAATTCCACAAAGTAGATACAACAAAACACACAACTACACAATAAATAGGGACAAACTACCTCAAAAGCTAAAAAGTATATCAAGAGAAAGAAAAACACAACCGAAATGACCACCACGGTGGGTAAAAAAGGGTCATCATACACAGCAATAAAACAAAATCTTAAAGAAATAAACCCAAAATCCTCATCAAGTTTAGAGCACATAACAATGTTAAATCTAAATGAACTTAAAAACACACAGAGTTGACCAAAAAATGCATATAACTTTCAGGAGTAAGCACGAATAAACCCAAGAGAAAAGTGAGGTGAAAGAATTCCCCAAATCGGAGTTGTAACAGGTCTTGAGCTAGTTTACATAACATCTCCGATTGTGAAAACACAAAGTCCAGAAGAAATCCTCGATGATCACATACAACAGCTACTTACAATAAAATCACAATGACACTGATTACGTTTTTCACTCAAATACTCAAAAGCCTCACTGCACTTATAAAAAACAAAGCCACAAGAACTCATTCCAAATCAGATCACTCAATCAAACTTTTCATTACTACCAGATCATCAGAACAAAGCACAAAGAACACAACTTTGACCCAACAATGGAGTTCAATAACAATCAAACCCTCGATGAAATCAGTAAACCAGCATAGAAAATAAATCGAGATCTCATCCTAAACTCATGAAACCTAAGTGATTCGTGATCGACACAGAGCAAAGAAAACAACTTTAAAAGAAACCTAGATACCAAATAATATTAAGAACCCACATAAAAACCCAGATTAGGAAAAAAAGATTTATCATGAATAGGTAGCAGATAATCATGAAAGTGGATGACATGAAAGCCCCAAATGATAAGGTCACAACAAAACCTAAAAATCTAAAAGCAACTTGAGTTCAGAGATGCTTTTGATGCTGGTGATTGATGAACAAAATGGAGAGATCCTACAGAGTTGGCTTAGTGATTGAAGCGCCTATATGCATGAAATGCTTTAAATGATTGACACGTCTATGTGCCTATAATATCTTATCCTCTGAAATCTAACAAGTTGTATTAGATCTGAGGAAAAAGATAAAAACACATAGATCCAAGGCGTAAATTAAAAGTGTTTCCAATCGAATTCAAAATGTTTTTTCACGATTTGAATGGAATGCATCACTTAATCTAAAATTATGTGTTTGTAAATAAAATGATAAATTTGTTTAAACCGACTCGATTAGATGTCACTCAAAATTAACAAATTTAACTTGAATTGAAAAAAATTTGAGATGAGTTTGGATTCTATCTGTATTAGTCAAACCTCACTGACAATGGGTTCTTCTTTTTCTAAATTGTTTTAACAAATTTTTAAAGCTCTACAACAAGAAGATGATAAAGAGTAAAAGAGAGAGACAATAAAAGAGAGCGCACTTGCGCAGGAGTGTACGCATGTAAGGGGCTTCGTCGGCTTTTGCAATTGATAAACAACACAGAAAAGTGAGCATCAATCCAACCAATGAGAGGATAAAAAGGTACCATCAATCCAACCAATGAGAGGGTAGTGGTTTCGCACGTTTGACTTAGATGCCAATTCTATTTATTCTTATTCTACATATTCTATTTATTTTGCAACTATTTGATTTATGTTGATTGTACTTAATTTGAAATAGTCACAATTAAGTGAAATAGTAAAAAGTTAACCCTTATTTGTCCGACTATAATTGCTGGACTTAATGAAGTATAACAAAAGAACAACTACAACTAGGTCTCATTCTTCTTACATCTTAGTAAGATTTTATTGAAACTTCCAAAGGGTCCAAATAACATTTCCTGTTGCGGTTTGAGCCGAAAAAGGTGTCCCTCTTCTCGTACCCCTGAATCCACAAGTGCCAGCAGAAGACCAAGAGATCACCCGACCCTGTACATCGGTAACGGTTACAATAGTATTATTGAAGCTTGCTTGAACATAAAAAACTCCTTTTGGTACTTTACCTGGATTCTTACGTGAACCCTGGATGACAAATTTTAGCCCATAGGCCTAAATTTAATTGTTTTCAATGGATCGATCTATAGGCTAGACTCAGGCTCAGACTGACTTGAGACTTAATTATTCTAAGCAAAACAACATCATTTTATTTAGAAGAGTTGAGTCTCGGGTAAGCCTAGGCCTGGACAGCCCATGCCCTAATTCAATTAAAAAAAATAAGTTGATATGTATTTTTAATTTTTAAAAATTTATTTTAAAATTATTTTTTCTATGATTAAGTAGCCAAAAATTCCACTTATAATGAACATATCATTGAGTATGTTATACGTTATATATGTTATAAATTTATGGATACATATATAGTTATGTAAATTATAATAACATATTATTGTATATATTTTTGGCGATGCCCATATTGTACTTATTTGTTAGGTATCTTATTTCGGTATGTAATAAGTATGAAGAGTGATTAACCTATTTTCGGTAAAGAAAAAAGGTAGGAAAGTTTGTGATGTATTTTCAAACAAACTTTGTTAGATTACTTAATGTGAGTTATTCCTATAGTTCGCAATTGGCCATGCTTTGATATATATTCAATTCTCTGAGATGATTGCAATTCACGGATCTTCCCGAAGAAATCATAAAGGTTTGAGTTAATCAAATTTGTTTTTCATGAGTTTCTAGTCATGATTAATAGAAGAGCTTTAATATATATATTTTTATAATGGTAGAATTTGTAGTTGTTATTATTCGAGTGCGCACTAAATGAAAGTTTGAATACACATAATCATTTATAAATTGTTATTCAAATAAATTATTCAGCGAGTAAATCATTTAAAATTAAATATCGAAACTAATTTAATTATCATTTGTATATTTTAATATATCTCTACTCACAGACTATCTATTATTGCAATCCTTAACAATGATTTAATTATAAGATCTATGATGAAAGGGATTATAAAATTCATAAAACTTTCAGTGTTTTTTATTTTCAAAATATGCATCTTTTTAAAATGGAATTAAAAGTATATCACAACTCTGTATGATATTGATACTTTCAAAAGGAAATTCATGTTATTACATGATATTAGTTGTCAACATTTTGAGGTTTGATAAGCTTAATGACAAAGATTTAGTTATTAACATATCTGAGATAAGATTATGTATGTTATAACTAAAGTAATTTTAATAAATAACTACAAATTTTTGTTTTATTACTATGATGATGATGAGGAATGGCCAATTTTTATTGACACAACAATTTGTTTTGATATGTTTTTGAGTAAATAGTTTTGAATGCAAAATTCAAATTGCAACTAAGATTTAATAACTGGTGATCCATTTCAAGCCAGGATGCAAAATATCTATTTTAACTAATCATTCTTCATATATTCACACAGCACTTCAAATAAGTCAATATATCTCATATCCATGAAAAAAAAAACTCAAATTAGTTTATGATATAGTGTAAATTCAAGATTTCACTAACTCCAACTGCAAATTAATCACTTACCATATTTGATAATAAAGTGTTATCGAGTTGCATATATTTCTCCTTCGTCCTTCCTCCAGCTTCAATCATTGGAGCTACTTTATGGTTTTTTGTATTTTTGTTGCGACTGACTCGACGCCGACGCGTTTTTGATATCAATGTTCCTTCTTGTTATAAGTGTACATTTCTTGTTGTAATTATCATTTATATCCAATTATAAGTATAGGTGATTTGCTTTCCAAATAAAAGACGGAGAGTGTTCATTATTGTCTAAAGCTTTTTGACATATAACATTATCCAAAGACTAACCGAACTCACTACAGATAGCCCGAGTTGTGGTTACATAGGAAGTATGCTTCCTCGATCCCTCACCCTGTGTGACATTGTACGAAGAAATCTACTACTAATGGAGACATAAACCGAATTGATGAACATCTCAATTGTGTTGAAGAGAAGCTGATGATCCACCGAAACAATGATACAGATTCCATACAAGAATGGTTGGATTGAGCTTGGAAAGATCATTGATGCAAGGGAAGCTATAGATAGAGACCCGAACAAGAACTTAAAACGATGAACAAAAATTGTGGACGCTTGGGCATTACCTGAGAATTTTGCCAGTTCGACGGCATATACCAGGCAGTAAACCAGCAAACAACCAGTAGCGAAGAGAACTGTGATAGGATGTTCTTCAAATGCAGAATCAAAAGCATTTCCCTGATACTTGAGTTGAAGAAAGTCAAGGAGCACAGGGACAGCTAAGGCAACAATGGCATGGAAGGAATGATTTGGAGCAATCTGACAGAACACAAACTGGTTGCTCGTGTTTAGAATCACTACATTGCAGGACCGAGGAAAGAAGTCTGTTCCTGGCATGTTTCCAGGAGGTGGGTTGGTCACTACACAATCTTGGTACAAATGGTACAACTTTGATTAGCTTGGACGGTGAATTTGTTTCATGTCTCATTTTTGTATGGAGTTCGTTGAGTTCAGAACCTTCCTGCAAGTTGCGATGAGACAAATTAAGTAAAGAAAATGATCCTGTGGTGGCATCTTTTAAGTGGTCAATGATAACTGGGACAGGACTCGTGAACAGTAAATAAATATCTCTTCACTTTTAGCTTTCAAGGTAGTTAATATTTTTGTCGGCTCTCCTCGTGCTATATCTTCATTATTTTTCCAGAGACAGTGCAATAAGTAGGTGAATTAAAACTCTTAATATTTTGTGCCTTCATTGCAATGGAAGGCTAATGAAACATGCACTTGCTTAAATGCTAATTACTGTTTAAAAAAATATGTATTTACTTATTTCAATGAAATTCAATTATTTACTTTCCAAAAATATATGCATTTGATTTCTTACAAGCAATTTGCACCATTTTAATTTCAGTTAAAATCCTGCCCCTTGTCTAGCTATTCTTCTTCTTCTTCTTTTTTCTATTTTTCTCATAAAAAAGGTAAATGCATAACCTTTTTTAAAACTTTTAATTATATGAAATTCTTACCTTTTAATCAATGTACTAAAGGATAGTCCTATATTTTTATTTAATAATATATATTTGTGTTTCTTGTTGGACTAATAGATGTAATATGTGAAGCAAAAGAAATGATCAATGCTTTAAAAACTGAACCGGACAATATCGAACCGATCAAAAAGAAGATTTAAGGTTTAAAGGTTTGACCAGTATATAATAAATAAAAAGTAAAAATTATAAAAATAAGTAAAAATATAGTATAAAATAAAATAATTTATTGAAATAAAATTGCACTAATGCCTAATAATGTATAATAAATCTAATAATCTACACTCAAATTTAATATAACATGAATTTTTAAAATAATTAAAAAAGTTGTATTTTATATTATTATTTATTTAAAGACTAATAAAAGTTAAATTATGTTTAAATAAAGTCAATAAAACTCTTAACTTTATTCTAACTTCTTTTACAATTTATTTTAAACGTACTTTTTTATAGTTTAAATATTATTTTTGACACATTCTTAAATTATCTGAATCAAAATTAATTATATATATTAACTAATAATTAAATTTAATAAACAAATTAATGATAAAAATAATAATTAGTTTTTAACAATAATAATTTAAAATTTTCAATTAAAATATAAAAGATAAATAATGAACTTAAAATTTGACAAATATAATTTATTAATTATATTAAATAAATTTAGTATTTTTAAGAATAAAAATAGTAATTTATATTCTAACAACAATAATTGAAAAAAATAAATTAAAATGATTAATAAAGAATATATAATTTATTAATTAAAATGTGTGAGAATTGAAAAAAAAAAAGGTTGATTTAAAATGTTAAAAATCTCATCTTTCCTTAGATTAGTATCAAAATTCAAAAAGTAAGCGATTCTCAGGGGAGAAGTTGTGAAGTCTCTTCTGCCCTGAGTCTTCTCCCCTCCACAAGGGAAGTCTTCTTCCCCGACTCTTCTCCCTCCCCTGACTCTTCTCCCCGGAGAATCGCTTACTTTTTGAATTTTGATACTAATCCAAGGAAAGTTGAGATTTTCAACATTTTAAATCAACCTGAGTCCTCTCCCTCTCCCTGAGTATCACTTACTTTTTGAAGTTTGATACCAATCCAAGGAAGGTAGAAATTGTGGTAGATCCTACACATTCAGACCATTAAATAAGAGATCGATAGAAATTGTGGTGGTCCCACGTCTAAAAAATAGTGAATGTCAATCCCACATGTAAAAAAGAGACTGAGTTTTTTATAAATAAAAGTTACATAACATAAATCGGACTAAATATTAGGCTAATTTGTATTTATTTTAGTTGAACAGGTAAAATAATATCTAAAAAAGTAAAAAAAAGAGGAGAGAGATTTTGAAATAGTAAACATGCCACGTGCATATGGCCACCATTTGAAATCCGCCAACTTTCCAAAGAACGAACTAGATTAGTATATTGCCTTATTTATGTAGCAATAGAGTTCAACTATTTAAACGACAAAAAAGGGTTCCAACTTCTTCATTTCATTCACAAATTGGTGAAGGTCACGATTGATCACACCGTTGGTTCCAATGTGAAACCAAGATTCTTAATTGAACGAAACATGTCTTGTCGCAATCTTTAAGGATTAATATGTCTAACATTTTATCCTTACTGATTTTTTCTATGATTAAGTAGTCAAAAATTCCAGAACATATCATTGAGTATTTTATACGTTATATAGGTTATATATTTATGTAATAATTATAGGATCACATTTTTGTGTAAGTTTTACGCAAACTGAATATAAAATATTTTATCTTGTTTGAAAATTCTTCTTATTAAATGTTATCATAATTTACTTTGTAAAAAAGGATAATTTTTTAATATTTTGGTTCTTCTTTTGGTCATCTAAGTAGTTTTTGATTGATATCATGCTCTTTTACTAATCAAATCGATCACAATGGTATAAATTTCGTCTATAAACATTGTTGCATGCGTCCTCACATTCCTTTAGAAGGTTGGTAAAAAAAAACTGAAAACTTTATACTCAGGAGGTTGAGGTCCTTGAGGACAATACAAACGACGTCGTCTTTTTTAATTTATATTTTAGAAGAAACATCGTTTCAAGCTAAAGCACGAGGCAGAAGCTATTAGTTAATAGGCCACGTGTCAACACCCAAATGATTAACTCTGACTGATGTATCATCCGACTATTTGCCACATTGGCTTAAAAGTGGTCTCAGTGCCACATCACACTCGCTTCCACATTGGACTGGCACGTCGGTATTGGGCCCCATCTCTATCGCATCAACCATATTTCAGCACCTTTTATCATGCTGGCTCTATTTCATTAGAACCCGATTATTAAAAATTAAGAAACCAATGTAGTCCCGAGTGGTCATTTACAACTTGGACAGTCGTAGACAAGAATAGGTGGTCCTTCACTTTAAGCTTTCAAGGTCTTTTTATCAGGTCGGTTCTTGCCTGGGCCTTGCGGCATTATCATGCTTCTATCACTTCTTTCATAAACAGTAATTTAATATCTTAATTATCATCGTAATTAAAAGAAACTGTTTAAATACATATTTAGATTTTTAAGGAGACCTTAACCTCTTTTGTATGCATAATGTTTCCAATGTTCTATACTTCATTATTATATTGAAAAATTGAAAGTACTACACCAATTTCATAAAGAACTTCTAGATTCAATTAATCATTTGTACTAACTAAAAATGTATTATGAATTTTTTTATATTATTACTACTACTACTACTACTACCACCACCACCACCACCACCTTAACTACTACTACTACTACTAACGGGGTATTTGGTTGACTGGAATCATCACTGCATTCCTAATCTATTCTTAGTAATAGGTTATTATCTTGTTTGGTTGAAGAAAACAAACAGAATATAAAATCCAAGAGTTTATTTATTCTTTGAATTTGGGGAATAAGTAAACTCATTCTCTCTCTATCTTTATTTATTCCCAGTGGGATGGGAATAAAAATAAGGATATGTTGGACCAAAATATCCTCAAGGAATCTACATAATTACTTAGTTATAATAATAACAATAACAATAAGAATAAGAATAACAGGAATAAGAATAAGAAAATTAATAATAAAATTAGTAATAATAATAAGAAAATTACTAATAATAATAATAATAATAATAATAATAATAATATCTATTAGTCATCACTAACTATTATTAATCATCACTAACTACATTATTATTATCATCATCATCATCATCATCATCATCATCATCATTATTACTATTACTACTACTAATATTCACATTATTAAAATTATTAATATTAACTTTCTCCTTCTTCTTCATTCTCTCTCTCTCTCTCTCTCTCTCTCTCTCACTTTCTCTCTTTTCATCTGGTTCAATTGGAGACAGTCTTTCTACTAGTTAGGGGTAAGGCTGTGTACTATTGGACCTCTTCAAACCCCACTGATTAGCAGGATTCATACTGGGTGTTGTTGTTGTTGTTGTTGTATTATATTGGAAACTTTTCAATCTCAAAATAATATTATTTTAACTAAAATATACCATAACTAGGATTTACTTTTAAAGTTAACATTCTTATAATCTTGAACTCAAATATCAACTTATTATAGAATGATAGATATCTTCAATACTTCATAAGCATTAGATATCTCAAATACTAAACATCACTATAGATCTAATTCCTATAACTAAGGATTGTTCTTGGACTATTATATATTCAACATTTGAAAATATGAATTTTTTATTTTATATGAGCATTATGTCTTTATATACTGCCACTTAAGAGAACAAATATAATCTTACTAACTTTCTTGTAAACATGATAAATTCAAATAATCTCTAAAATAAACTGTTTGAATTCATTGTAAAAATAAATATTTCAACATCTCATAGCTTTTCGATTGTATATCAAATGTATTAATAAAGACACTAGTTTTAATTGGATGTTTGTTATAAGATTTGAACCTTTTAAATTTTATATTACTTCCACTACTTATCTTGAGAACCATTCTCTTATAAGTGTACATTGAAATAAAAACTTTGTTTAATATATAAAGTTATGCTAATGGGCTATTTTTCCAGCCAAAAGTTTCCAGCGAATGTGCCAGCGGGCTGTTCTTCCTAGAAAAGATGCCCAGCGACCATGGCAATAAGCTATTGTGCCCATCAAAGCTGTGGCAATAGGCTATTTTATCATCAAAAGTGCCTAGCGACCGGGCCAACGTGCAGTTTTTCCCACCAAAAGTGCCCAGCCACTGTGCCAACGAGTTGTTTCCTAAAGGAAGGTTCCCAGCGACCATGCAAATGAGCTATTTCTCCCGCCAAAGATGCACTAATGAGTGGTTTTCTCACTAAAGGTGCCCAACAATTCTGCCAATGCACAGCTTTTCCCACCGAAAGTTCCCAGCAAATGTGCCAACAGGCTTTTTTTCCCACCTAAAGTGCCCAGTGGCCTTGCCAATGGGTTGTTTTCTTACTGAAAGTGCCTAGTGACTGTGCCAACGTGCTGCTTTTTGCACCAAAGGTTTGCCAACAGGCTGTTTTCTCAGTGGAAGTGCCTAGCAACTGTGCCAACGGGGTGTTTTACCCACCAAAAGTACCTAACGACCGTGTCAATAGGTTGTTTTACGCAGCAAAGTGGGCTAACGGGCTATTTTCTCAATGTACAAGCCCAATGACTGTGCCAACAGGCTATTTTTTACACCAAAGGTGTACCAACGGGCTATTGTCTCATAAAAAATGTGCCAACTGGTTGTTTTATTAGTGAAACTGCCCAGTGACCGTGCCAACAACCTATTTTCTCAACGTAAGTGCCCAACAACCGTGCCAAGGGGTTGATTTCCCATTAAAGGTGTGTCAATAGGCTATTTTTCCCACTGAAAATGCCTAACAACCTTGCCAACGTCATGTTTTTCCACATGAAGGTGTGCCAAAGGGTTGTTCTCTTAATGAAAGTGCCCAGCAACTGTGCCAACAGTCTATTTTTTCCTCCGAAGGTGTGCCAACAGGTTGTTTTTTCAGCGGAAGTGTTTAGCAACTGTGCAAACAGGTTGTTTTTCCCACCGAATGTGTGTAAAAAGGTTATTTTTCCCACCAAAAGTGCCTAGCGACAGTGCCAATCGACTGTTTTGCCTAACAAAGGTGCACCAATGGGCTATTTTTCGCTCCAAAAGTGCCCAATAACCGTGCCAACGGACTATTTTGCCCACAAAAGTTGTGCCAACAGGATGTTTTCTCAACAAAATTGCCCAGTGACGATGCCATCGAGTTGTTTTTCCCACCAAAGTTGTGCCAACATGCTATTTTCTCAATGGAAGTGTCCAGCGACTGTGTCAACAGGTTGTTTTTCCCACCAAAGTTATGCCAACGGGTTATTTTATCACCAAAAGTATCTAGCCATCGTGCAAACGAGCTACTTTTCCCACCGAATGTTTGTAACAGGCTATTTTCTCACCGAAAGTGCCCAGTGACTGTGCCAACTAGCTATTTTGTCTAACGAAGGAGAGTCAACGGGTTGTTTTCCAGTCCAAAAGTGCCCAGCGACTGTGCCAATAAGCTATTTTTCCCACCAAAGCTATGCCAACGAGTTGTTTTCTCAACGAAAGTGCCCAGTGATCATCGTAAAGAGCTATTTTTCCCATCGAAGGTGTGCCAACAAGCTTTTTTGTCAGTGAAAGTTCCCAGCGATCATACCAACGGGCTATTTTTCCCTTCGTAGTAGTGCCAACGAGCTGTTTTTCCCTCCAAAAGTGCTTAGCGATTATGCCAATGGGCTATTTTGCCTACAGAAGGTGAGCCAATGAGCTGTTTTCTTAATGAAAGTGCCTAACGACCATGCAATCGGATTATTTTTCCTACTGAAGATGTGCCAATTGGCTATTTCGCAACCAAGGTGCGCCAATGAGTTGATTTTTTGACTGAAAGTGCCTAGCAACCATGCAAACGAGCTTTTTTCCCATCGAAGGTGTGCCAACTTGCTCACCAAAAGTGCCCAGTGACCATGCCATCGCGATGTTTTTTCCACCAAAGGTGTGCCAATAGGCTATTTTCTCAGCGAAAGTGCCTCGCGACCATGTCAACGGCTGTTGTTCCCACCAAACATATGCGAACAAGCTCTTTTATTAACGTAATTGCCCATTAACCACGCCAACAAGCTATTTTTCTCACTGACAATGTGCTAAAGGGCTATTTTATCACCAAAAGTGCCTAGCGACTGTGCCAACATGCTATTTTCTCAATGAAGCTGCGTAGCGACAGTGCCAATGAGCTATTTTTCCCACCGAATATGTGCCAAAGGTTGTTGTCTCACCAAAAGTGCCAAGCAATCGTGTCCATCAGCTCTTTTGCCCAACGAAGTTGCAGCAACGAGTTGTTTTTCCCACCAAAGGTGCCCAACGACCATGCCAACGGAATGTTTTGTCAATTGAAGGTGTGGCAACGGGCTGTTTTTTCGACCAAAGGTGTGCTAACAGGTTTTTTACTCCCCAGAAGTGCTCAGCGACCGTGCCAACTTTTTCTCACCGAAAGTGCCCAGTGACCATACCAAGGGGTTATTTTACCAACAAAAAGTGCCTAGCCACTTTGCCAACGAGCTATTTTTCCCATTGAAAGTGCCTAGAGATAGTGCCAAAGGGTTGTTCTGCCCAACAAAGATGCGCCAATGGGCTATTTTTCCTGCCAAAAGTGCTCAATGACTGTGCCAACGAGTTGTTTTGCCCGACAAAGGTGTGCCAATAAGCTGTTTTCTCAAAAAGGTGCCTAAAGACTTTGCCAATAGGCTGCTTTTCCAACCGAAGGTGTGCCAATTGGTTGTTTTCTCGGCGAAGTGACTAGCGATCATACCAAAGGGTTGTTTAGCCCACCGAAGGTATGCCAATAGACTATTTTTTGATCTTAAGTGTCCAACAATCATGGTAATGGGCTATTTTTCCTATCAAAGGTGTACCAACAGGTTGTTTTTCCCGTCGAAAGTGCCCAGCGACAGTGCCAACGGGCAATTTTCCCCATAAAAGGTGCCCCAATGGGTTGTTTTCTCAATGAAAGTGCCCAGCGACCATTCAAACAAGCTGCTTTTCACACAAAAGGTCTGCCAACTGGCTATTTAACAATGAAGGTGTGCCAACGGGCTATTTTTTCCACCAAAATGCCAAACGACTGTGCAAAGTGGCTGTTTCTCCCACCAAAAGTGTGCCAACAGGTTGTTTTCTCAGCAAAATTGCCCGGTGACCATGCCAAAGGGCTATTTTGTCCCCCAAAGGTTTGCCAACGGGCTATTTTCTCAATGAAAGTGCCCATGACTATGCCAATGGGCTATTTTTCCCGTCAAAGGTGTGTCAACGGGCTGTTTTTCCCAATGAGAGTTCCAAGCGACCGTGTCAACAGGCTATTTTGGCTATAGAAGGTGTGACAATGGACTGTTTTATCAATGAAAGTGCCTAATGACTATATAAATGGGCTATTTTTCCTAACAAAGCTATTCCAATTGACTATTTTCTCACCGAAAGTGCCCAGCGATAGTGTAAGCGGGCTATTTTTCCCATAAAATGTGTGCCATTGGGCTGTTTTCTCACTGAAAGTGCCTAACGACCACGTCAACCTATTGTTTTGCCCAATAAAGGTGTGCCAACGAGCTGTTTTTCCCACCAAAAGTGTCTAGTGATCATGCCAACGGATTGTTTTTCCCACTAAAGGTGTGCCAACGAGTTATTTTCTCAACAAAAATGCCCAGCGATAGTGCTAACATGCTATTTTTCCCACTTAAGTTGTGCCAACGTGTTATTTTTGTAGAGAAAGTGCCAAGCAATCGTGCAAACTTATTGATTTTACCACCAAAGGTTTGCCAACTCACTGTTTTATCAATGTTAGTGCCCAGCAACAATGGCTATTTTTCCCACAAAAGGTGTGCCAACGGGCTGTTTTTCCCGTTGAAAGTGCGCAGTGACCATGCTAACTTACTATTTTTTCTAATGAAGGTATGCAAACAACATGTTTTCTTAACATAAGTGCCCAGAAACCAGGTCAAGGGGCTGCTTTTCCCACAAAAGGTGTGCCAACGAGCTGTTTTTTTCAGCGAAAGTGCCCAACGACAGTGGAAATGGACTGTTTTTCCCATCGAAGATGCACCAAAGGGCTATTTTTCCCACTGAAAGTGCCTAGTGACCAAGCCTATAGGCTGTTTTGCCCACCAAAGGTTTGCCAACGTATTTTTTTCATAAAAACTATCTAGCGATTGCGCAAATGGGCTGTTTTTCCCAACGAATGTGTGTAAACGGGTTATTTTCTCACCAAAAGTGCTTAGAGATATTGCCAACCAACTATTTTACCCAACGAAGGTGTGTTAGTAGGCTATTTTTCCAGCCTAAAGTGCCCAATGATTGTGCCAATGGGCTTTTTTGCCTATAGAAAGTCTTCTAAGGGGCTGTTTTCTCAACGAAAGTGCCTAGCGACCATGCAACCGAGGTTTTTTCCCACTGATGGTGTGCGAACTGGTTTTTTTCACAACAAAGGTGCACCAACAAGTTGTTTTTCCCATCGAAAGTGCCCAGCGATTGTGCAAAACGGCTGCTTTTCCCACTGAAGGTGTTCCAACCGGCTGTTTTCTCACCGAAAGTGCCCAAAGATCGTGCGAACGGGCTGTTTTGCCCGATGAAGATCGTGCCAACAGGCTATTATCTAAACGAAAGTGCCTAGCAACTGTGCCCACATGTTGTTCTCTGAACATAAGTGCCCATCAACTGTGCCAACAAGTTGTTTTTCCCACCGATGATGTGCCAAGGGGCTCTTTTATGACCAAAAGTGCCTAGCGACCATGCCAACGTGCTATTTTGCCCACCAAAGGTGTGCCAACGGGTTGTTTTTTCACCAAAGGTGGCCATAAATCGTGCCAATGTGTTGTTTTTCCCACTGAATGTGCCAACGGGTTGTTTTTCCTATAGAAGATACCCAGTGAACATGCCAACGAGATGGATTGCGCACCAAAGATGTGCCAACAGGCTGTTTTTTCACAGAAGGTGCCCAGTGACCGTGTCAACGAGCTGTTATGCCCACCAAAGGTGTGCCAATCAACTGTTTTCTCACCAAAGGTGCCCAGCAACTGTGGCAACATGTTCCATTTTCCATCAAAGGTCTAAAGGGTTGTTTTTCCTACCGACCATGCCAATGGGCTCCTTTCTCATTGAAGGTGCCTAGCGACCGTGCCAATCTATTGTTTTTTCCACCGAAGGTGTGCTAATTGGTTGTTTTCTCACCAAAGGTGCTAAGCGACTGTGCTAACGAGTTGTTTTCCCCACCTAAGGTGTGCCAAAGGTGTAATAACCCGTTACTGTGCATAGTAATTCATTACGATAGCAAGTCACATGAGAATTGCACTAAATCATTTCATTTACATGCATAATATTTGCATACATATGTGAATTGTGATTTAGAAACATTGCAAGATTGTCATACGCACTCAATTGATTAATTCCGGGTATGAAAGATTGTATATGATTGTGAAGTGAATTGTGAAACGTGTTTATTTCGAATTA
>JAOQMM010117422.1:0-18194 GCA_027563515.1 Erythroxylum platyclados
ATCTAAGCTGGTTCTACATCGCTTACCCATGACTAGTTAACCACTATTTACGGAGCTAGTTCTACATTGCTTACTCTTAATAAGATAGCCGTCGTAAATATACTTGTATAATAACATGTATAAAGCCTAACGGTGTACCATCGGCAAAAGCAACTCTTACATTTACGACTCATCTTATTTTCTAAATCAAGTATGGAAGGATTCATAATTGAACCATTTCAATATAACTCCCAATCATATAAAATTTAACTTTCAAATTAAAACATATATATTACCAAAGAATACAATTATGCTAGCAATATCCACTTATAAAACATCATTTGCATAAAACTCAGCATAAACATTAATTTCATGAACAAATGAAAACCATTTGCATAAACTCAATTTAAAATACACTCATAATTTGTTGGTCTCCATAAATAGAAACCATTTGCATAAAATCAATTTAAAGAACACTCACATGTCATTAATTCTTTTGTAAAGAATTTAGTCATATAAAACAATTAAAATACACTCACTGTTTTGCAAACTTATCGCCAAGCACACTCACACATTCGGTGCCTCTCCTTTACCTACACAAAATGCATTTCACTTAGGCATTTATTTCCAAATTTAGAAATAAGACATTAAAACTATAGTTCGGTTTAACCAAATTCGATATTAGTATTTAATCACGTAACATGTACACTAATCGTATTTCTGCTTAGTTCCGTAAGCTAAACTATTGGTCTTCGTTTCCAAATATAACTTTAAAAGTCACTTAAATACAATATTTTACCCATTCTAAATCACTAATTTCTTCAAAACACAATCTCACCCAATTTAATTCACCATATCACAATCATGCATGATGAGTCACGGTTATAACCTATGTCTAGAATCCATACCTTCACTTGTTCCTTAATGTTCACATATCAAACGTTCAAGTTAGGTTTTGAAGTCTTCTAGACATTTGTTCCCCTATTTTTCTAGTTTCCATAGCATTAAAAATCATGCCATTTAAACATTTAAATCATGAAACATGTACCAAATATCACAAGCTGCTTCAACACAGAGACAGTCAGGTTACCATAATCAATATGAATTTTCAATATCATTCAGCTAGATTTGGATCTAGGTCTCTTCTAGAGACTTTTAGTAATATGTCTTAGGTTTCAGCTCCAATTGGAATCGCCCAATTTGGAGATTTGTAGGCTGAGTTATGGTCAAAACAATAAGACTGGGTCAAGTGAACCGAGAACCAAAGATAAAATTTCATTAAACATAACTCTTTCTCTTGTCATATTTAACCCTTAATGCTTCCAAACTTATTATCTACTCCATGGAAAGTCAAAAATCATCATTTATCTTACATGAATCTATCTCACTCAAAAGCCCCAAAACTAGAAATTTAGGTTAGGAAAACTTAACAATTTATCTCCCAATCTCTTGGGTATTTGATGAGTACCTCCACTTAATCAAGATCTCTCCAATTTATACTCCAAAACCATGAAAAATGGTAGCTGCACTCTTCTTCTCCTTCCTTGTCTGAATGTCCCCTCTTCTCTCTTCTTTTCTCCCTTTTGTTTGGTGTCTCACATTTATGTTGAAAGAATGAAGCAAATTGTCTTACTTTGGCCCTTTTATAACCTTTAGTGCATTACACATGTCACTCTCCAATTGGTCCTCTCTTAATGACTCATTAATCCACTCACCTCTTGTAAAAAGACAAAATTACCCTTAATGACATGTAAAAAGACCAAATTGCCCTTTATTGAATTTAATTCATCAACTAACTGAATTAAATTCTGAAAATATTCCACAACCATATTACCATTAAATTGACCATGAAATACTCTAATTAAGGTCAATATTAATTTATTGGATGCTTTTAAAACAATTCGAATGGGTTTAAAATCATTAATACCCAATATTTTCCAAAAAGGACATTTTAACCCTAAACTTTCAAAACTCCCAAAATTCATCCAATCGGGTTTATTTTCGATCCATTTCAGTATTATTAAACGCTAATACATATTTTGGGTATTTTTCAAATTTTCAGGATTGGGTCCCCAAAATCATTATTCAAGTGAAAATACTATTCACCCAAATTCACTATTCATCTAGAAATATTATTCACTGAAATCATCCAGATTCCATTCAAAAGTATAACCTAAATCTTTAAAGCACATTTTAAGGCTTTTAAAGCTCGTTCGGACTCATTCTGTAGCTTTATGGAGTTTTTGGAAAATTTTCGAGAAATTTTCGGTTGAGTCCAGAACCATCTCTGGTCTATCCTTGATCTCCGTTATAACCTCAATAATACATTTAAATGATTAAATTGCTTTAGTACACCATAAATGGAGCATACTTTATAAAATACATGTATAACAAATTACATAGTATAATTATCGAACTAGGATATTACAAAATCTTTCTCCCCCAGGTAGATGTAACAATGCTTTCTCCTCCTAAATATGCATGCCTAGTCAATATTTTCAAATCTTATAAATATGAAACAAGTTTATAGCTTCTTTTATGTACCACCAACTGTTACCTTTTTTTCTTCTTCATTTGGCTCAATAATTGATCTTTTAATACCAATTTCCTTACTTCAATCATATGAGTCTTTTGGTGAATTTCTTTTGAAATCAATTGTTGGACATACCATTATTATTCCTCTTTTGATATCAATGGAGGTGATGCCAATCATTGGTGTTTATTTGATACCACTTGATATTGACCTACAAGGTAAAGAAATCAATATTTTCTAGGTATCCATACAAGCTTAGATCCTTGGAGGTTAGCTTTTAAGCCTTTTTGAACCCATATTCTTTTGGATCTACTTAAAAAAATATTGTTTCAAAGAGAAATTTACATGGATATATCTAAAATTACATCAAAAATAGTTTATTAAATTATGGAAATTGAAATTATTATTGCCATATGATAAAAACTTATAAAAAGGGGGTTTATATGCATTTCTAGTTCTTCTTTAGATGTGATGGTAATGACATTAATTTGGATATATGGGGGATATGAAGCTTTCCTTAAGTGATAATGAGGCCGAACAAATGAATTTCGACATAAAATGTTCTTTTTGATAAAATTTATCCTATATTACTTTTAAGCATAAGCCAATTTTTTATATAAGGACTTATGATGATTGTGAACTTGTTTCAAATGCATGTGTTGGTTATTGGATGGCACATGAGAGGGGGAAGGATGAATTGTGTGTATTCACTTTTTATCCTATTTGGAAACTAATGGATGATTATGGAAAATTCATAGATGATAATCATAAAGTTATATTAATAATAATTAAAAAGGGTATGAAAAGAGAGAGAGAACCAATTTATAACAATTCAACCAAATAATGCTAGGCCTACGTCCACTCTCCATACTCACTTAGAAATTCTTCATCTTTTTTCTTCAATACATGCAGAGGAACCCTTCATAGATTCTTTAGCATGAGTGAAGAGAACTCATATAATCATCTTACTTTGCCATAAGTGAAGAATAACCAATTAAAAATCTTGTTTAAGGTTAAAAGGAACCCTCACAATATATATCCTAAGCAATATGATGAGTTGCATCAATTGCATAACCACACAATTCAAACTCATCCCTCTCTTGCTCACACTACTAGACAAAGGCTCAATATATATGTTATGTTATTCATACATACACTCTCTATCCTCTCAAAGCTCTTATCAACTCTCTAATATGCCCAAGATGTCTCCCATAACTGATATTTTTTCTACTTATACTATAAAAATCCAAAATGGTCACTAGAAATACGAATTAGTCATTATGACTAGTAACAATAGCATTGGTTGATCACGTGCCACATTAGTCAACCAATGTGGTTATAACCTTATAATATATGTTATAAAAAAACATTGGTCAACCACACTACCATACTAGCTAACTAGCCTATCCAAAACCTTAATATTGATCATCCAAATCTCCTTATTGGTCGACCAAACTTCTTTAAAAAAGTTAAACTTTTCAAGTTTTTCAAATATCAAAACACATTCCTTTGATAAAAAGTTGACTCAAAACCATTTTAAAAGTTCTTCAAAAGTATGTTAATGCATTAAGAGGGTTTTCTTTAAAACCTTCCAAAATTTCCTCTTGATTATGATAAAGTATATGCAATTTGCCCTAAGTGAAAATGATAATTCAATGATTGAATCCATAATTTATCAAAATAAAAAGGATAAAATTATAAGAAAAATTGCTATGATTTTCTTAAATCTTGATTGGCTTGGTTCCTTTTTATTCTTAATTCTTCACTTGAATTGCACATATGCTCCACTTTACTAATTTTCTTCATCCTTTGATTACTTAATTAATTTAATTGACTCCTTTGTTCACTTTACCCTTCCATTAGACTTGATTTTTCAAATATCAACTTACTAATATCACTAAAAATAAAACCATTTATAGTAATATATTTTGTCATTATCAAAACTTTGGTTTAGAACCTCGATTAGTCTAACAACATTTATAATTGCCTATGGATTGTAAGATTTTTCTGAAGATACTATAAATAATAAAATTTTTATGCACTTTGGTGTGGCTTTTCGTGAAAATTATCCATATTTTTCCTTATATGTTAGGCCCTCTAGGTTTAGAATGTGAACCATATATGAATGTATAGAATTTTCCTTTTACTTGGGACATAAAGGATGACTCAGGAATATTGAAGTTTTTATGTCTAAAATTGGATACTATATTCTCATATGATAATTTAGGCATAGGCTCATCATGTAAATATTTTCCTCTTATAAAAATTTTCTTGACATTAGATGGTGCACTTTTATAAAAGAAATTAATTCCATGCATATCATTAGAGATATTTTGGGCTCTAAACATGTTATTCAATTTTTCACTACCTATAGTGAATCTAAACAAGCAATCTTTGAGGTCATTGATCTCCTTTTTCAATGCTTCATTTTAATATAAAAAATCATAGTCATGGCCTTTGGCAATAACCACACTCTTAGATTCTATCATATCATGCATATCACATTTCAATATATCATTCTAAAGAAAGCATGTTTCTAAACATTTTTTACCCATTTATACTTAATTTCTTCCTTTTCAAGCTCATCATTTTTAAACATTCAATAAGTCCTTGATAAGACAAATCATCTTCATTATTATCAAGATAGATTGAACCAAAGGACACCTTATTGCTATTTTTCATAAAACATATATCAAACACCTCATTATTGAATTATCTATACCAAAATTACTTATATCATCCTTTGTGATCTTTAGTGCTCTCTCTTTCCTTTGGTCCTTCTCTATTATTTTTACTTCATTCTTAATTATCATTTAGATTCTCATCAAGCTCATTATATGTAATACTAATTTAATTAATAAGAGGGAATTGCATTGTATGCATGTAAATTTTTTTCCTTCTCAAAAGGTAATGAATTGCTTATCCTAAAAAATGATTATGATAATTTCATATATGACAATTACAATGCAATTTATAGTAGTTCATTGAAATAACAATTGACCTATGTCCACTTCCTAAGCTTCACTTGCGAGAATTCACAATCTTCTTCCTTTAATGGGTAAAGAGAATCTCTCCATACAACATCATTTTTGTTACAAGTGGAGAAGAACCCTTACAAATGTCTTGTTTTATCACGAGTGAAGGTAAATCTTTAAAAATCTTCATAAAAGTCAAGAGTAACCTCAATAATTGTACTTAAACGTTTTTTTTTTAGTTACAATAATTGTATAACCATATACTCAAAACATTTTCCTCTTGCTACATTAATGAAAAAAGGCTCAATATATGTTATGCAATGCACATATGCTCCCTCTAACCTTTTAAGGCTCTTAGCAACTCTTTAGTATACCAAATTTTTTTCCACAACTCATTTGTGGTATATTAATACTAAAAACAACTTAAAGTGGTGGTTAAAAATAAAAAATAGTTGTCACAACAACTAGTGGCAATAGCATCAGTTAACCACAATATCACACAAATTAACCAATATAGTGACCAATGTGGTTACAAACTCTTGGTAAAAACCAGTATAGCTACTCACAATGCCCAACACCTAGGTTATTGAACTAAAGATGCTAGATGAGTAATTTTGATATAATTTCTTTATTTGAATTAATTTTGAATAGCTATAAAATTTCAGATACAAAATATTCTTCCTATTAGAGTTTTACTTTGCATCTTCATCCTTATCTTGCCAATTTTTATGATATAATAAAACATAAAATGCTAGAATCAAAAAAGTATCATATAGATAAATTTCAAATACTTGGTGAAACGCTAGCAATCAAATCCAAAGAAGACTACTGCAAGGTTGATCACAACTGAACAACTTATCAAAATTGAAGAATAATTTCATTAGTATCCTATAAGTATAAGTCTATCCTTAATCACTTTTGTGAAGTATATTTCTTGAAATGAAGTAAACATTTCAACAAATTTGAATTTATCAAATAAGTAGATGGTAAGTTCAATAACTATATAGGATAACATGTAGACCGATCATTATCTTAAACTTTACCAAATTTCTAACTAAAGATATTATCTTACCTCACATATTTTAGTTTTAATATCTTTCAAAATTGATAAAACCAAACAACCAAAAAACTGCAAGCCTCACAAAATTTTTAAAAATTGGTCTTCAAATGTTAATTATATATGAATAAGTGTTGGGAACTTTAATTACTCTAAAATTGAATCCCACTAATATAATCATATATTAGATTTATAACGACACATACTATCTCTTCAGAGGATGAAGTATTTTGTATTTATCCACTTGACTTTTCAAATAAACACAAATTTTCCCTTTTATCGGTAAATAATATTGTTTCAATGTTGGAGACCTTGAGTATTGAATGATTGGCAACTAATCTGCATTTAGGAATCTTTGACCTAATAAATAAAGTGTGAATTTTTTGCTTGATTTATAATACAATATGAAAAATAAATTAATATTATTTTTTAAGTTTAGTAGTGGTGATAGTATCATCCATCATTATTTTTAGAATTATATCTTTTTGGCTTCCACCCACTAAATAAGCTTTAAACCCTTTGCTATGTAGAACATTAAATTCAATCTAAGCTAATAGGGAATCATCTTATGACTTACACCCAATAACTTAGTGTTCATTAGTGTGATAATGTGTGCGTATTCGATTAAAACTATGCTAAATATCAGTAGGAAAGTGTGCTTATCATTCTTATAGTATATTCTAGGTGAATACAAGTTTCAAATGCATAAGGATTATACGTACTAGTACTAACTTTCTTTCTATTATCTAATCTGACAAAATGAATGGTTGAATTAAAGAAAAAGATTAACAAAATAAATTACTAATACAAAATAACAAACTAAAGCAATTAGAAAGACTACAACAACCAATTATTAATCAAAACATAGATGTCGAATCCCACTAAAACTTTTTATATGCTTGAATTTATCCTAATTTAATTATTAATCATTATAAATATATTCTTGCTCAATATATACAACCGTATCTTTAATTTGATTGATTAAAATCTCTTTATGATCAAAACGCCTAGGAATGTATTAGTTTTTTCAATGAATTCCCTTGATAGATTTGATTCTAACCTAAAAGGTTTATGTATATCTAAGATTCTATACAAATCTTATTATTTACGCCATAATTTATTCATACATATGATTTCTTTATCCCTATATATGAAATCTAAAATTGAATCAAAACACTAGCATTTTTCAATTTAACATAAGATATAATCAAAAATAATCCACAATAAAACCTGAATCTTTCATTAGATCAATAATAAATATAAACAAATACTTATAGGATTCATCCTATCTAGGTTTATTCCAATTTAGTTTATACTAAGATAAAAGAAAACAATAACGGTGAAGAAAAAAAAACTAACAATTTCTAATAGATTTTGAAATCTTGAAATTCTTTAGATGAATTTTAATCAAATCCTCTTCTTTATCTTTAGAGTTACTTTGTTCTTATGTTAAGACTCTCCAATTGGCTCTCCTTATTTAATGATCTCTCATCTCCTGGTTTAATTCTCTAAGAAGCTCATCTTTATTCTCATGAACCCCAAAAAATTTAAAGAGTCTATCCTAACATGGAATTGTGTTAGTCTCATGTTCTTCATAATTGTAAAAATTCCTAATTTATGTAAAATTCAATGCTAAAACATATTACAAAATTGGACTCATTTTAACCTCATATTTGCTTAGTAACTCTTTTATCATGTATATAAAGGTTTATGTTCAGAATATAGCCCTAAGAACATAAGTCCATAACTGGGCTAAATTCCTTTATATGGCAAGTTTTCCATAAAGTAGAATGGACTAAAAACTAACATGGGTAGAACATAAAGCCATGTTTGACCCATATTTTGAAAATGGGTCTATTTCTAAACAATGTTCATCTACATTCATACAAAAACTTCTCCAACTTGGCTTTATCTTTCCCTAATTGATTTTTTATTCATCAGGGAGATAAAATAAGGCTTGTAAATAAAAGATTAAACACATTAAAAGCTATTTCATATAAAAGTGATCCAAACATAGCCTTATGTTCTACCCAATATTAGTCTCTAATCCATTTTAAGCATTTTGAATGTATCTAAGCATTTTTGGACCTCTTTATACTTGAAAGATAATTTTTTCCTTTCTAAGCTCGTCATTTCTAGGAATTCAATAAGTTCTTAATAAGACAAATAATCTTTATTATCATCAAGAGATATAAAACTAAACGATACCTCATTCTTAATAGTTATCAAGCATGTATAAGCCACCTTATTATTCAATTCTCTACTTTCAAAATCATTTGTATCATCCCATATGATCTTTAGTACCCTCTCCTTCCTTTGTTCCTTCTCTTTCTTTTTTACTTCTTTTATAATTATCATCTAGATTCTCATCAAGATCATTATGGGTAATAGTAATATCATTAATAAGAGGGAAGTGTATTGTATGCATGTAAATTTTTTGCCTTCTCAATATATAATGAATTGCCTATTCTAAATAATGATTATGATAATTACAAGGCAATTTATAACACTTGGCCTACGTCTACTTCCCAAACTTCACTTAAGGTAATTTGTTATCTTCTTCCTTCAATGGGTGAAGAGAATCCCTCTATACAACATACTTTTTGCTACAAGTGAAGAGGAAACCTTATAAATGTCTTTATTTGTCATAAGTGAAGAGTAAATCTTTAAAAATCTTGCTCAAGGTTAAGAATAACCCTCATAAAGTGTATTGTTAGTAATTTTCTCAATTGTAATAATTGCATAACTATATACTCAAATCATTTTGCTCTTACTACAAAAATGAAAAAGGCTCAACATGTGTTATGTAATGCACGTATGCTCTCTCTAACCTTGTAATGTAAGGCTCTTAGCAACTCTCTAGATAATGACTCCATTATCATCATCATTATAGTTATGATCCAATAAACTTATAAGGTTTTAAATATCTTAACTGATAGTAATTCTTAGGTTATTAAACTATTCATCTTGAGTAATAATCACCTATTTTTAAGTTGATTAATTAATATTTCTACCCAAGTAAATCCTTAAGGATGCAATATTTTTTTTGTAATTTTATGAAAAGTTTGACCCTAGTTCCAAAGAATTTATATAAACCTATCTTTAGCCCCCAATGCAACTCCTAATATCCAAACCATGATCCACTTATATGCAAGTTGTCTTATATCATCTATATGCAAATTAATATCATATCTAATCACTATCTTTAACTAAATTGGTTTTAGAACATTCAAAGATACAACAATAACAACAACAACACCCAGTAAGGATCCTGCGGAAATGCAAGACTTAGGGAGGTTCATTAGTATGCAGCCTTACCCCAATCTGGTAGAGAGGCTGTTTCTAATAGACCCACATGTAATGCAATTAAAATATTAAAAGGTAATTTCACAATAAATCTCTCTTTATAAATAAAATTGAATCCTTCCTTAGAAAAAGACAATGCTAATGTTATCCTATCTAAACATATAAAGAATTTGTCATAGATCATCCCAAAAATAATAAACATAGATGATAAAATAGAAAACATCAAAGTAGAAAGAATTCTAGATTAAATCTCTACATTACAATCGAATTTGATTTGTTAGGGTGATTTCAAATCTTCTTCTTTATAGAAAAACAACTGCAAAGGTTATCTTCAATGGTTTGTTTAACCTCTCGTTAACTAACCCTAAATTTATAATTAATAAAAAGTGGAAAAGCTCCTCAAATTAGGGTTTCCTGCCTCCTTTTATACACTTGTTTACCACGAACATGGTCTAGGATGATAGTGTTTCAGACCATGTATCTTACTGCCTCTTTTCTGGAGGTGGACACAAGTTCTAGCATGCTTATATCCTAGGTTATGTATCTCATTAACACCATTATTAGAGGCTGTGGATCTTAATGTAAATTTTCTTTAAAGAACACGAACTGAGATACAACCATGTTTTAAACTGTATCTCAAACTTTGTTTATCTTTAGAAATTTTCTCTACCATAAAGTCACCCTTTAGGTCATTATCTGATCGTTTATTCATCTCTAGGTTGTTCGAGAAGGACGCAGGCTGGAAAATGATGTGTGCCTGGCTGTTTTCATCTAAAAATTTGTGTTTTCTTTATGTTTCACTTAAAACCTTCTTTAATTCTTAACAAATCTCATCCCAAGTCAACATCTTCATATTTACCTGAAAACATACTATAAATTGAGTAAACCAAGGAAATTTAAGCATAAAACAAACCAAAATATTAGAAAAATATATGCATGTTTTATGTAAATATCCCCATATCTAAGTTTTTTTGTTATTTTTAAGCAAATCAATCTTAATCACTCTCAACTTAAACAAGTTCTAATTCCAAGAAAGCTTAATCAATTAATTAAAGAAATAAAAAGTTATCATCATTTGCCTAACTACATTGTTCATCAACTATTTATGTCTCTAAATACTTATAGTAATTTGTAGTTTTGTTTAACCTAAACAAAAAATCTTTCAAAAATCAAATCAATTCAAGTCATTTAATCCTATATACAAAATTAACATAAATGAGTAAAAAGCTTTCACTCTCAAGCAATTAATAAATAGTATTTAAAACTACTTAAAGACTTCTTTTGTATTTTTTTGTAGCATTAGTGGTTTGTTTGAAACATCATCCCAAACCTTTTATAAGAAGGTGAAAACCTTTTTGTAAATACCCTCAGTTACTTATTTAGATCACCATGTCAAATGGATATTAGCACCACTCTTAACTTTGACCCTTTACTTGGGTTAATGTCAGTGGAGATAATTTGTTTTTTATCATTTGATTCATTTTTTCTTTTTTTTCCACAAACTTAATGGAAAACTATGCTACTTAACCCAATTTGTATTAAAATCATGTGCAAGTTTTAATTATTGAAATCAAGCATCAATCTTAAGTTTAATAAATTAAATTAAAACTTAACATCAATGCTCATAATTATTGACCTAACCTAGTTGAATTACAATGCAATCTAACTTCCAGTGACCCTCTTAATCACATTTTTGTTGTTGTTTATTTTCTCGAAATTGTCACTTGTTAAGAGAATAAAATTGATTTAATTTTTTTGAGTCATATATGGCTCATAAGCTCAAACTAACGCCTTCCCTATACTTAATTGTACATTGTCCTTAATGGATTAATGGTAATCACAATGCAAGATATAAAGTACAATGAAAATAGACATAAAGGAAGGAAAATTAAAGATTAAAGTAACTTCTTTGAGCCTTTTATTACACATTATTCAACATTAATTTCATAAACATCTAGACATGCTTAGTACCTTACACAAAAACTAACAAAAACCCAAATTATAAAGTCCAAAAGGTGTTGAAAACAAAATAAGTACTAAATAAGAGGTAAAATAAAATAATCAAAATGTAAAATGCATTTTAAATTTTATAACGAAAAAATAAGAAAAAAGAAATACAAAGGATAAAAGAGATATAATCAATAGCTCATTTTGCAGTCGCTCCATCATCATTATTGTCTATAATAGGCATCATAGATGGTTGATGTGATGAAGAAGATGGTGGTTGCTTTATAAACCCAATATGATGTAAATAAGCTATCAACTACTCCTATATCTTGGCAAATGTTGCTCATACATGTTAAAGTGTTTTGCATTCTCTATAGTATTTGACTTTGTTAAATTGGTTGTTTCTCAATTCTTTGTACTTTTTTGTTGAGCCTTTCCACATAAGTTTTTATGATGTTAACTTATCATCCTTAGCCTGCTTTGCCACTGCCTTTAACTAAGGTGCTACCTTATATGGTTCAGTCATTTTAGGTGGATGCTCCACTTTCTCGAGCATCTCTCTAAACTCTTTCATACGGGCATCATCCTTCACCTGCTCTCTCTCCATCCCAACTAACATATATGCTCCACTGACCTTCCTAACTAACCCCATATATCTTATCATATCTAGGTCGACAGTAGCCATACTATAGCCTAATGTCAATTTTAGAAGCATAGAAAAAATACAACTAAATTCTTTGTTAAGTTGGCTAAATAGGTCCATCCATATAAGGCTCCCTTTTTGCTATTGCCCATCTGCTTCAAATAAATGTTGAACAATAATTAGATTATATGGTTGGTGCCCTATTATAAATCATAAGTAAAATAAATTTCTAAGTGTAACCCTACTAGTACTCTCCTTTCTCCTTAAGATCCAATGTGTAATTACTCAATATAAGCAGTGCATAGTATGAGAAACAATGTGGGTAGTCTTTTTCCTAGTATGATTGTTTTTAGGTGCGCCCCTCAAAATAGAGTCCTAAAAGTACTTAGGAGTTAGGCAATCTTCTTAGAAGAGAAATTAGTTTTGTGGTTTCGAAATTCCTGTGTTTAAAACTTGCACTACACTCCAAAATTATTAAATAACATCTTCATTCTCCTTTCCCTGAGAATAAAACAAATTCCATTCTCCTCCTCCAATCCAGCAATGCTTAGTTACCTTAAAAGTAGTCACGATTTTTTAAGTTAATTCCCTATAAGCATGTTTTGTTACTTCGAAAAACATAGTCCAACCCACTTTATCGACATTCATCATAACTACCTCCTATAAGTCTATTCCGTCTAATGCATGCCAATACACACTCTTATTTGATTTGAAATGTTAGGTTTTGAGAATTTCATACCTCTTTATTTGTATTAGGCTAGTAAATACCAAAGTGGATGTTCACTATTTATGACATCTCTCAATTATTATGCCCTAGAACCCTTTTTTTGGAAATTGAATAAAGTTTCATTAACTATAGCAAAGCTATCCCAATATTAAAATGAAATCACCAAAATAATACTTTTAATATGATACAAGTAGCTAGAACAAATTCAGTAAGTTACAAGCTCTGTTCTTGATTCCCAAAGAAAAGTTATGCTGGGCTAATTTTGCAATTATTAAGGCTTAGATCTAGTTAATAATTTCCTCAGTTAATTGGTGCTTGTTTGCTTCTTCCCCCTTGTAGATTCTATTGTCCCTTTCTTCTGCAAAGAATAGATTGTTGTTGTGAAAGATGTCTTGTAGAGAGCTCCATCTTGCTTCTATTGCTTGGCAATTTTAGTAATCCAGTTGAGAGTTACTATCCAGGCATATAAAGAACAATAAGTAGCCAACAAATGCAGGAGTCTACTCTACACAACTTTGGAATATCTTCATTGAAAGAACAAATGGTCCCTGTCAACTTCTTTACATTAGAAACATAAAGGATCAAATGAACCAAACCATTTGCTTTTGTTTTTGATTCTATTCTTAATGACTAGCCAAGTAATCATTGATGCTTTAAGGTTCAGTGAGTTCTTCCGTAGCAGTTTAAACTAACGTACACTCTCTTTTTCAGCTTGTAGTACTCTATAGCATAACTTCTCGATGAAGACTCCACTTGAACCAGGTTTTCAAATAACATAGTCCTCACAATGCCAATGAGTGATCTTAGGGAAAAATTCAATTAGGGTACTAAATCCTCTAAACTTGCCAGTCTAATCCTCCATCTTGTATAAGTAAAGATACTTTAGCATTAAGTGGGATACTTTAGCCTTAAATGGGACTCGATTGGTTATTTGAGATATCTCATCCCTTAGGAAAAGAAAGCTAAATTCAAACCAATTTTCAAACCATACCCATATATTATCTGCATTCCCCAGCCTATGCTGGATCTAGGGGAAAACCAAATTTCTCAATTTTAGCATGTGAGTGAATATCCAAGAGTGCGTGTGTTATAAACTTCCTTTTGCTTGGAGTTTCTTTAGAAGTCAAGTTTCTTTCTTAGATTTACATAATTTGAGGGAGAGATTTGTCAATTTCTAAAGTGAAATCCTCAAAATTTGTGAAAATGGTGCTTTGAAATTCATAAAAGGGGATTTTGCGAAGAAAAAGTTGATAAATCTTGGTGAAAATGGAGTGAGAGTGCCTAAAAGTGAATGTTTTTATTGGAAGAGGGATTTTGAGCTATAAGGTAGAGAGAAATTTGAGAGACAAGTGAAAGTTGGAAGAAAATTTCATTATCCTAGCGGGAGTCTATTTAAATTCTTTAGGATATGACATATGGTTAGAGTTACAAAATAATACTTGATCATTGTAATCTATGCCACCACTTAGTCCGATCCTTACACATTTTTTTCATTCTCATATGTGAATAATCTAAGTTTTTAAAGTTCATTTGATCTATAGTTTTCAATTTAAAATTCAAGAATTAAATGGACCAATATGCTTTTAGTTCGATAGGTAACTGTCACGTATTCTAAAAATCTAAACTATATAATGCCATCCTAATAGGTTTTTTATATGTAGTCCTATAAGCATATAGAGCATCATCAAAATTCAATTCCTAGAATACTCTAAAGTCTTTTTTATAATTCTCTTGAGGTTCTTATTTGATATTTCTACTTGGAAACTAGATTAAAGGTTGTAATGGGCTGTAATTTCTTACGTGACACTATATTTTCTTAATAATATTTCAAATTTCACATTACAAAATATGTTCCCCCTCTCATAATGATCTCCTTAGGTGTGACAAATCAAGTAAATACCCTTTTCAGAAATTTAAGTACATCTTTAGGATCATCAGTTGGTAAAGCCAAAGTTTTTACCCATTTAGAAACAAAATCTAATGCCACTATAATTTACTTATTTCAAAATAAGTTGGGAAGGACCTACGAAATCAATTTCCCATACATAACATAATTCACAAAACAAAATATTTTTTAGAGTTACCAAATGTTTCTTAGATATGTTACCTACTTTGTGACACTTATCACAAAACTATACATACTTGTGAGTATCCTTAAATACACATTGCCAATAAAAAATTAAAAATCTGCTTGTAGGTCTTTATATGTAGTTTAGTTGGCTCTAAAATGACCTCATATGACTTAATGATGATAATGATGTAATATTTATTTTATCTCTACATTAGATTTACATCATCTTATTAGTTAATATACATAAATTCTAATCAAGAATATGTTTTTCCCTATGTTGTATTTCATATCAAAAAATATTTTTTTCTTTTGTTGTATGAAATATCCTTAGGGAGAATTCTAGTTGCTAAAAGGTTAGCAAAATCAACAAACCAAGGGTTTGAATTATATACCGTTGTGAAATATATTTGTTAGTCAAAGAATGTATCATCTAGGTATCCTTTAGTTAGTTACTCAAAATTAGTCTTTTAAAGGAATTCTTTTCCAAATACTTTCCACCATCTAAGACAACAAATTTAAGGAAAGATATCACTTCCTTGCCAAAAAAAAAAGTAAGCTAATATAGAAAACAACATTTACTTACATGAAGTCCAAACAATTTTTTTAATAAACATAATCAACATACTAATACAACAAAATATAGGCCATAAATCATGAATCATAAAGATGTTATACTAGTTATTTACCAAGAACACGAATCATGATTTTAAATAAAAAATTTTTTACACCAAGCAAGATAAACATTATATATGGCTAAGGACCTAATATAGATATACCATGCCATGATAATTGGTTAACTATTTAAATTGAAATTTAAATACAGCGTATAAATGAAAAAACTTAACATTAGGTCAAATATATAGTGTTACCACAACCTAAAGGAAAAAAGGAAAAGTAATCATCATAGTAGATCACAAAGTAAAAAAAGAAAAATTTATATATGTAAAAGCATTTCACAAAATCTGGAATTAGGAAAACAAGCCACTTATTTTAGAATCATAAATACATAGGACAAAACTTGTTATCATTACAATAAAATTAGCGCAAACATGACATGTATAAACTACCCTCGTGTTATATTATGATATATGCTTGCGTAGTTAGCTATCTTAAGGAAAATGTTAGCTTAATGGTTTCTTTAAGTAGCTCCATGACTCAGACTTTTGTGTATTCAAATAAAACTAAAGTGAAGGGGCATTAAGTATGTAATATCTTAGTTTGATTATTGTACCGTGTAATGTGTTGTACTCGTATTTTATAGAGTATGCTCTATTTATGGTGTACTAGAGTAATTTAAGTGTTTAAATGTATTATTGAGGTTATAACGGAGATTACGGATAGACCAGAGATGATTCTTGACTCGACTGGAAATTTCTCGAAAATTTTTCGAAAACTTTGAAAAGCTACAGAATGAGTCCGAACGAGCTTTAAAAGCCCCAAAATGTGATTTGGAGATTTAGGTGACACTTTTGAATGAAATCCGAATGATTTTGATAACATTTAATGATTTCCGGATTCACTCCAAAAATTCTTCCGAGCAACCAAAAGAGTTAACGAACAATTTCAAATATGATGAAAAGTTCCGGAATTAGGATTAGAGTCTATAGGAACTGAAACAGGTCAAAACAGAGGTTGTTTGAATAGAATTCGGGTAATATGAAATTATTGAACTAAAATGCCCTTTTTGGAAAATAATGCGTATTGAGGATTTTAAATCCATTCAAAATTCTTTTAAGCATCTAATCAATAAGTATTGATCCCAATTAGAGTATTTCACAGTCAATTTGATGATAAGACGGTTGTGAAATAATTTCGAGATTTAATTCGGTTAGTTTGTGAATTAAATGCATTAAAGAGTAATTTGGTCTTTTTGTACCCATTAAAGGCAATTTGATCTTTTTACATGATATTAGTGAATTGATGAGCCATTAGAGATGATGATCTACAATCCCCACATTTTCATCTCCAATGCACAATTCTTCGAATTCAACTTCGGCTCCAAAAGAGACCACGAAAAAGTCAAACTTGCTTTGGAGAACACCAACTCACTCCTGTAGATTGAGCATAGGAAGATCGATAAGCTAGGTTCTTTTGCTAGATAAATTAGTGACTGTTTTCAGCGCCATCATATGGGATGTGGTGGTTGAACCTTCTTTTTCGGGGATCAAGCTAAGAAAGGCTATTATAAAGAGGCTTGTAAAGGAGTTGTCGGAGAAATATATTCTTAATATTGCTTTGTACTTCAAAGCCACGAGTTCTTTGGTGTTATTAATATTACGAATGTTTGAAAACATTTAATTTATGGGGTTACTTTTCACAATGAAATGAATGCTAAGTGATAAAGAGGTTTGTTTCATTTATGTGGTTAATGTCATGATACTTCACTATAGGATGATAGTAAATTCCACTCGTGGTGAAACTTTTAGATTCAGATCACTTATTTCTATTACCTTGTTCCTATCTTGTTCCATGAACATCCATCCATCTATTTTATGTAGGTCTCATTTATTGAATAAATAGATACTAATAGAATAAGGTATAAACAGAATAATGAGAATAGGTGATTTGTTCTCGAAACTTTTATTTTAAAAAAAGCCTTAAACTAGGCTGGAGCATGAAAGCTTTCCATTTAGAGCATACATGAAATAATTAATAATGCTTCGTCCTCTATAGTAAAAAAAGAAAAATCGAAAAGCCTAAAAAGGAAATCTAAATAATGGGAACAAACCTTTTGTTGGTTGTTTTCCGGTTAGACCCCATTTCCCTTATTTGCCTCTCTACTTCAAAAACGGAAAAGGGAAGCTCGAAGACAAAAGTAGGGTAATAAACTTTACCTATTTAGGGAGTGCTTGTTTGGGGGGTATGAGAGTGGGAGAATGGGAATGGAATGAAAAGAGGTGGTTGGTTGAAGGGGTTGATTGGCCAATGGAGTTTTTGATACCCAAGAATGGGGTAA
>JAOQMM010119404.1:0-18151 GCA_027563515.1 Erythroxylum platyclados
CGTAAGTGAATCGAGCATTCATGGTCGTACATGACGCCTAAGATCTAGCTTGGTTTCATTGGTGAGCATCAAAAGGCCATTGGAGGTGAAACTAGCTACACCATCAAGGCTTAGATCGGCTGATGACTTGAAGCCATTATAGATGAAGCTGAGGTCTTGAGCAACGGCCACCAAGGTAATGTGAGACATGAGAAGAATTAAAAGCTTGGACAACATTGCCAATCTCTTCTCGTACATGCCACTAGAAAGTTTGAAAACCAAATTAGCAATTTCAACTTGATTAGGTTTAATTCTAACGATTACAAATGATTTCGGGATTAAGCTAACTAATTCGTTGAAAAAACAACTCCTATAGTTAACCTTGTATCTTTTACCTAATCAGTCATATCATGATTAAATTTTTAGTTAATTAAATTTCAGACTTATTTTAAATTTAAAAATTACTTAAAAAAGTTTAAGTCGAGTCATTAAAATGATATTATTTTTTAAATTTATAAATTAAAAATTTTCAATATAATATTATTTTAAAAATATTAATAGATAAAAATAAAAATATGATATAAATATTTATATAATAATTAAATTTATTGCAAACAAATATAATTTAATTATTATATGAGGTCAACGCAGAAGAACAAAGTCCAATCCTCTATGTAACCTGAGATGAGCATGTGTCCAAGCTTTCTTGTTTATGCTTCGGATTGGAACATTTACAGGGGACAATCAAACAATGATTTAACTGTAACTTTATTATACCTTATACTCTTGCTCATCTTTTATGAGCTAAATTCTGAAACTTCAGAATCATAAGAACTCTATTCAAGGTCTAACATTATGCAGAGAAAAACTTACGTAATTCGCTTTAGAGATGATAGTGACCTTAATCAAGTCTAACTTAGCTTATTTTTTCTTAATTCAAATCGACATAAGCTACATTATTGAAAGCCCATTTATAATAAAAGAGTTTATGTCACCTGTATTGCCCCCAAGCTTTGATTTTATATTATTGTATAAACAACAAATTTTCAAAATAGGATTTGTGTTCATTTAGACAACAAAGACAAAGGCAGTCAACTCTTAAATCAATGTATTTGAATATACCAAAAAATGAAAATTTTAAATTCAAAAATGAAATTGAAAAAAATTGAATGGGTTAACTTTGAGCATAAATTAAAATGATGTCATTTTGATATAATTGATTAAAATGATTTCATTTGATTAATGTGTTGCAGAATTTATAAGATCAAACAATCTTGTTTACGTCAATATGCCAAAACAATGACTTTTTTTTTTTACTAAAATGACTTAACTATTTGAGTTAGGTTTAGTTGACTCTCCAAATATGAGCCCATCCAAATTCTAATAAACTTAAATCTAATTTATTAACTTCGGATTAAATCAAACTAATTTTGATAACCTTAACCAATACTAACCTTGCTTAGTTAAATTTTTAATCTCTATAATGTTCATACCATAAAGTCTATAAGAAATATGATATTTTCAATTATTACAAAATGGGGTATTGAAAAACGTCCCTATGCGAGAAAATTCAAGGTTTATTAGTTTCCACTTGGATCAAAATTAGGAGTAAGAATCATATGGCCTGATATTGTTGGTCGAAGAAGTTGAAGAGAAAGCTAACGAAGGATTTGCTAGGAGATGAAAATTTAAGTTCGTTTCAATCGATTCCTTTGTTATTATAGATTTCAAGGACAAAAGGATTAGATTTGTAAACAACCAAAATTGCAAGAGCTCCAATGATGACGGATCATTATGGGTATAATGGTAGATGTTCGGGACCACATTACTAGGAATGATGACACCAGAAATAATATTGTTTTCAAAAAGTAAAGATCTAAAAATAGGATCGCGAATTCTGCTCTCTGTGGTTGTATTGATTGGTTGAAAGGCCATTGAATTGAGGGCTTATACCTTATACTATAAGCCTTATTTGATCTTCATAAAGTTGAAAGTACTAGAGATTCTTAGAAGGCTTTGTAGTTATTTCAGGCATCTGTCCATATTCATTCCAACCCTCAGCTCTCTTTTCTATGTTTATCTGTATTAAATCAACTGAATGCACTTCTAACTCTTATTCCACCCTAAGGATTTTATTTCAATTGGAAATAGGTTTTTATTTTTTGGTCATTATCAAAATTCTAGATCTAGTATGGATCATACATGGACGATAGTTGGAGTCGGCGACTCTCTTGGTTGATGGGGCTGGTTCATATAGGAAGTTTATAAAGCCTGTAGACTTATCATGTAACGTTGCTTATTATTTTGATCCTTATACTTAATATTGATGTATCCACTCACTGTTGCTTGTAAGTATACATTACAATATTGAAACCTTTTTAAATTTATCAAGGCTTATTGCTGGCATGTACCTCAATTGCTCCACTTAAAACCACTTTCTATTGAAAAGTAGGTTTTATATACAAGAAACTATTTGATACTTATCATCACATGAACTTTTTCGAGTATAGAGGAATTAGAATAATTTTTCCAAAGTCCTTGTATAATAGTGAAGCTTAAGTTACAAAGCTCAATTCAACCATCCCTTTGTGATCGTCGACTAATAATTTCATATGTTTCTAAACTCCTCACGTCACTCGTGTTTAAGTATTTTGCTCTATTATCACAACACAGGTGTTTTGAACAATCAATCAAAAGGGACAAACAAGAGAATTATTATAAAGCCAATCTTTTATTGTTGAGGACAATAATCCAACATAGCATAATTATTAAGGTAGACTTCTTTTGATGGGTCTTCACCTCTTTTTTCTTGATCCATCCTAACCATGAAATTGATTTGCTCCTTAGCCACCTTCTGATTTAGGCATTCAAGAGCAAGTATTACCCTTCATAAATGAAACAAGCAATATCTCCTTTTTTTTAATTTCTTAAACTTACATTGAGAAGATTCATATACCTTCTCCTTACCTTTCTGCAAACCATTATGTGTCCCACCATTCTTCTTGCCCTTATTTCTAGTTTAAATGGTTGGTGGCATTTATAAATCCACAAAAGCATCTTTAACCACTATTGCATTAGGGAGGTCTTTCACATTCTGTCTTTGAAGCTCCATTTATATCCAACCTTGCAAGTCGCTTATGAAGTTGGACAACTTGTCTTCCTCCTACATGTTTTGCATGTCCAACATCAAATATGTGAATTTCCTTATATACTGACGCATCAAACCGTCTTCTTTTAATTTCTTTAAAGCTTCACTGGTAAGCCATGCACTGTTTTTAGGGAGAAACTAGTCTGTTAGCTCCTTTATTTTCAATTTATTTTCGATGGGAGGTCTACCCATATTGATGTTATTAAAGATGTTCATTCTCCCTTAGCTTTGCATTGTCCACCATATATATAGTTGAAATAGACACCTTCTCTGAATTGGATACATTTATTGTTGCAAAGTATTGTTCTATATTTCATAAGTAATTTTCAAGCTTTTTGACACTCCATTCGCCATAAAAAACTTGGAGTTTTACACACTTTCACCTAAGTGCTCTCTAATCGAACTCCCAATTTATGCCTAAACATAGCATGATTAAGCACTGATAAGTCCTAGCTCATCTCCTCATGAGCCTTTATCTATCCCTTACATGCTTTCCTTGTCTCTTAAAGTTCAATTTCCATAACTTCAAAATGTTACAAGAAAGGAATCACTCTCTCATCCGTTAAGGCTAAAGGACCCATGATCGCTTCTAATCAAGCAACTATATTCATCAAATTACTTCAACTGACAGTTGCTCTCTAAATAAGGCTCTGATACTAGTTGTCATGGGGACTTGTTCTGGTGAAACAAAATTAGGATGATTTTGGCAAAGTACTTGTGTGGTAGTCAAACTTAAGTCGCAAAGCTCAACTTAGCCTTCCCTTCGTGATTTCCAACTAAAAATTATGTTTGCTTTTGAATTCCTCACGTCACTCGTGTTTAAGTGTTTCACTTAAGTCTTATAACATAAGTGTTCATAAATAATCAAAAGTGTTAAACAAGATAGTTACCACAAATTCAACATTTTATTAATCAAATCTCAAAGATACAATACAAAGGAATTTGAGTTTCTTCCAACTTGAAGAACTCTACAAGAATACCTTAATTGAAGCTCTCACAAAAAAAATTCTCTCAAAGCTGTCAACTCTTTTACATATGATTGAATGTATAACACATCACACAAACAAACTACAAAGAATGCCTTTATATAGGCTTACAAGAACTTAGGAACCAAGAAAGCTAAAACTACTCATTTTCTCCATTAACTCCACTAAAGAAGTAGGGAAATATCGCTTCTTATACTAACTCTGTTAAGTTAGTGGGGTGTTATCATGTTTTGGCCATTAACCCCACTTTTGCACATGAGATAAGTGTTTGAAAGAGCCTTCTTTTTTTCCAGCTACTACTTGTATGTTGTTGCCATGTGTCATCACATTATTACATCTTGAGGTAAATTGTCTCAATGAGCCTTCTATTTAGACATCTCGAGCCATCTTTGTGCATGACCTATCCAAGCACATCCATAGTGTAGACTTATTGCTTCATGACCTAAGTTAGCCAAAATTTGAGTTATTGTATACTAAACTTAACGTGTTTATATACCTTTTGATGTCGAAGTTAAATTCCTTCTCGCACCATTAGACCCAGCATGACTTAGTTATGCTATCATCTTTTGGTCTCGCATCCAAATTTTGCATCTGGTCAAAGGTTTCTGCCAATGAGCACCAATGCTCGCCTACTCTCGAGCTATCATCAATGATGCCCACTTTTCCTTTCCTACTTGTGAGTCATTACCTCGTTCTATCAACTTTAATGTCAGGCATCAGCCAAGGCTCGTTAACACTTACATGATTCCACAATTTAGACTTAAAGGTCTAACACTTATCTTGTAATTGTGCAACTAGGCATCAAATGATTTATTTTACTTCTTCTTGAAAAATAAGTAAACATTTGAAAAATAAATCAATTATTGGTATCACCTCCTCCCTTTTAACTTCTTGTAAGTGGGTCGATATGGAAATAGGGCTCAGCTTGAAGTCACTGCGTGAGGTTAGATTTAATTGAATTTTAGGTCTGATTCAAGCTTGAGGGGTCAGTTTAAGGTCTGGTTTAAAAATTCTGAACGATCCAATTGTCCCCCAAAACAATGCTGTTTTGGGTAAACTTCCCAAAACAACATTATTTTAGTATTAAATTTAAAGAAACTAAAGATTTCGTTACCTAAAACGATGTTATTTTAACCTTAAGTTTTAAAAAAACTGAAGACCATAACAATGTTGTTTTGGAAAATTTATCCAAAATAATATCATTTTGGGAGGTCTACTCAGGATCGAACTCGGACTCAAGCAATGCATATTCCTATGGTTAGGTCAAGTCAGATTATCATACTTAATAAGGGGTCAGGTTGGCCCTATTTGAACTTTTCTACTTAAATTTAGTTCGATCATATTTAAATAATTCAAAATTTGATTATATCGATACTAAAATAATGTCGTTTTGTTCACTCAATTTAATAAAAGATGAACACATTTTGCCCAGAATTTGAAGTTGCAACAAACCTTAGTCATTAGTATAAGTGAGGAGATTTATGTACAATCTCCTTGCACTTTTTTTCTTTTCATGAACTCATGGACATTTGATTATCGGTTTCTTTCTAAAGGTTATTCGATACTACTCTGTTTTCAGACTCACCATACAACTGTACAAGTTCCTTTTATAATTTTATTAAATTTTAAAATAATAATCATATTATTTAAAAGTTTTACTAAATTTATGTCAAATTATTTTAATATAAATCACTATTAAAATTAATAAAATTATTTTTTTAGAGTTTTAAATCTTATAAACCACTTTCAAAATTTAAATAATTAGAAATTTTAAAAAATGAGTAAAGTTATATTAAAAATTTTGGTTCATTTGCCAAAAAAAAAAAGAAGAAGAACCTAGTTTTGATTCTGAAATCTACTATGACAAATATATTGGTGACATTACTTCAGCGTATCGCTGTAGCTAATGTTTGGGTCATATTTTTAGTGATATTGTAATTTCAGTGCAGGATTGTTAATTGTCCACTTAGATAAATATTTTATTCGTAATTAATTATATAATAATATTGTTTTAAAATAATTAAAAATTTAGCAAAATTCATTTATATATATATATTTCAATATTATAAGATATTTTTAAAGAAATTTAAAATATTTAAAATATTTTTAAAATAAATTAAATTATAAGATGTCTCAGAATCATAAGCACATTTAAAATAACTTTAAAAATTTATTGATTTTTATACCGAAAATTTAACATTTAGCATCAAAATTATTATTAAAGTTTAAAATTAATTTTAGATATAATAATTATTTGATAAATATATTTAAAACATAAAACATATGAATTTAAAATTTTAAAAATAATTGTCCTAAAGTGACAAATATTTATTTATAAATAATAAAATTAGTTTTAAAAAATAAAATATATCAATAAATAAGTATAAGTTTAAAATTTTTTCCTTATATGATTATTTATTTTAACAATTAATTATTTATTCATAATAAAAGTGTAACGATATTAATAACTAAATAAAATTTTATTTTGTCTAAAAAATATAGAAACTAAAATTAATAATAGAAGGTGCAACCAAATATTTTTAAAAAATTGTGATATGTAAGTTAAGTCCTACTCTCAACTTTGCATCCCAAGTCCTAACAAGGACATCACGACACACAAAGAAAAATTAGGCGGAGAGGATCCTGCTCTTTTGTAGATTTTCACTATTATTTATTGTTGGACTCTTTAGCTAGATGAAAGCCTCGAGGAAATTAAAATAAATAAATTTTAATTCTAAAATAATTTTCTCGATTATCTAAAAAATATATTCTTAATTTTAGGGGTTAATGACAAAAATGATCTCAAACCTTCCACAATTTCTCAATTATAACTTGAAGTTTCTAAAGTGACAATTAAATACTCAACTTTCAAATTTTCTCAAATATTGTCCGATGTTAGTTTCTCCGTTAACAAAACTAACATGAAAAGCCACGTTAAACGTGTTTTCTGATACGTAAGATGTCATATGTAAAGATCATGTTTTTGTAAATTTTAATTAATTATTATTAAAGAAAACAATAAAAAGATGAAAAAAATTCCTAACCTTAATTTATTTAATTTCACCCATCGTAAAAGTAAGCTATCTCTGGCCATCGTATGTTCACTCACCACCTTGCCCATCGTCCACAAACCTACTTGCTCACCATCTACGAGCCCACTTGCCCACCATCTCCTCACCAACTAGCTCCTCTTAACATGCTAATCTCACCATCATTTGAAAACATTTTTCTCGTCTTTGCAAGCAATTAAATGGTATGTCTTCTCTCTGTTTTGATTATTTTTCTTTGTTTCATCTTTGATTTACTGTGCTTAGTATCTTTCCTCTCAGGGCATACTATACCTTTATATTTTAGGATTTTGGTCCTTTGTAGGACTAGTAGTATGATATTAGAGGTATTTATATTACAAATAGTTGCAAATGTGGACTCTATAGCATATTATGCTCTTTTTGCATATCAACAAATCAATTGCTATAGGAAACTTTGATGAATAGATAAGAATTTGGAGTATGCCACTAAACTAAATTGCATCTATACTTAAACTCATCGAGTTTATAATATGATTGATGATTTTGTACTCAAAACATGCAGTAGTCTCAATGTATGATATTGGTCTAACCAGTAAAGTTTTTACTGGAACAATGCTTGAGAAAAGAACGTTGTGTTTCTGAAACATATAGTAAATATTACCACATAATTCTAATAACTTGTTTATATTACTAGGTGCATCGTTATGTAGAACCCATAAATATTTGGTTTGGAAAGCATTGTCTTGTTTCATGAAGTAGTTTAAGTTAAAACTATGCTAATTCAAACTTCGAATGTTATGTATAAGAAAATATTTGATTCATCATAAGCATAAAGTTTAATAAAAAGATATAAATATGATGAGCTTAATGCTGTAATTTCTAATAGAAATTGGATCATGGCATGCATATTCATGTGATAATAAGACCATAGGAGTATAAGACTCTTATATAAAGTGATTGTGCTATGTAAACCAAAGAGCATACTGAAGTGTTATATGATATTGGTTTGAACCTTGATGGAGCCTTTATGCTTTCTAGTGAATAAAAAGAATGTAGTTGAGTTTAGTTATGTTATATCCATATCCTAAACATAGTTGCACAAGTAAGAAGAAAAAGGAAAACCTGTGCTTTAACTATTATTTGATTTGCTCATAAGTAACGTGAGCACTAATTAGATATATCACACTAAATGTTTTAAGTTAGGCATCCACCATTAATGCTATTCAGGTTTCTCAATGAAAGATGCTCTTAAAATGTACTTTAGAATAATTTGATGGTGGTTAAACAATTCAAAGCATATCTTAATAACCAATCTTCTTTTAGCTTCTCATACTTTTCACATGATTCGTACTGGTTGGTTGAGCTGTCAAGATAAGCTTTTCTTACCCCCTCTATCACCAATGTTATCATGTTAGGTAATTTATGATTAGGATTATCATGATATCAATTGATACTTTTTTATTGTAAATTATCATCCATGAAGTTTTTATTAATTACAATCACCATGTCTAGGTCATTTGGTTTCCATTACTTGAAATTTGCATCTTATCTAATTTATATTGTTTAGTTGAAAACTAATGACATAATTATTTGTTTTACAAATTTTAAATTTTGAATTTCATTACGGTAGGGTGTTAGAAAGACACGATAATAAATATATTAAGGGTAAGATTAAAAGGAAGAAGGATATGGGTATTAACGAATTTAACATGCTACCTAGAGAAATATCTATGTTTTACAAATCTCCCAATAGGTCGATGAGAAGCTTCTAGGAGTTAAAATTACAACATGATAAAGACATGTTAGCAATGCTTAATGATATGGAAAAAATGAACTACCATAATGTTGAAGTCCACACAAACATGGTTATGAGCGGATGTTCAAGAATTAGATTCTAATATTGATAGTGACTTTGATGCTAATACATAGCAAAATATGAATATGAATGATGAAGGGTTTTTCTAAGTTGAAGTGGGAAAAGATGACAATTTCATTGTTATGCAGATGATTGAATTTGGAGATGATTTAGTTAATGATGAGTTATTTGCAACTGATGATAAAGAATATGTACTACGAGAACAAATGAGAGGAGCTGTGTCAAGACTGCATATAGTGGGTTTGAATGTAATAATGTTATGGATGAGGATGGAGGTAGTAGAAAGGATTGTGATGAAGATGGTGATTATTTCAAAGATACACAAAGACAAGAAGGAAGTTCACATGGTTGGTGTAATGAATATAAGGATAATGATGCTGAAGTTCATTCTCCAATTTGTAGTGATGTTGAAGCATCTATTCCAACAAAGAAATACATTGTCTTTAATCTAAAAGTGGATATAAAGATTTTAAGTTTGGAATTAGTATGAAGTTTAAGGATGAGAAGTAGTTGTCTAAAAGTGGATATGAAGGATTTTAAGTTTGGAATTAGTATGAAGTTTAAGGATGAGAAGTAGTTGAGGGAAGTAAAAACGAAACTATGTAATTACTAATGGCAAGATCCAGTGTGAGAATGTAGACTGTTTGTGAGCCACAATGAACATTTCGGGTATATGCTAGTTGGATTGGAAATGAAAAGACATTTGCTATTAAGATAGTAGAAAACAAGCATAATTGTAGGAAAGTGCAAAGAAACAAGTAAGCTAGTAGGAAATGGATAGCAAATGAATTCTTACACAAGCTTTTGAGGAACCCAAATTAGCCAATTACTAAGATGATGGATAATCTTCAAAGAAAATATGCACTACAGGTGATTAAATCTCAATATTATATAACTAAATGGGAAGTTATTGTCATGCTATAAGGATCCATAGAAGGTTATTATGCCAAGTTATGGTCTTATGGACAAAAGTTACGACGAGCTGACAAAGATATTATTCAAACTCAACTTGATGAACATCCTAAACAGCGAATATTTAAAAGGTTTTATATAGGATTTAGTGCTTTGAAGTATGGTTTTTCGGTAGAAGTGAGAAGGAAAAAAATAAATGTACATCTGAACCAAGAAGGAAGGAGACATCAGATACATGAGCTATCAAATAGCAAACAATAATTAGTTTTGTTCTTCTAGTAAGTTTTGTCATAAACTATAACAAACTTTTGTATATATATACTCATTTGTCACAAAGAATAAAAATAACAAAGTATTATTTAAGCTTATCATCACTCTCTCATTTCTGGAAATTCATTGTTCACATTCATCCTCTGTTCTTCATGTTTTTTGGAAAAATATTGTTCATGTTCATCCTCTTTTTATCATTTTTTAAAACATGGTATCAAAGCCCATTTACCCTTGAAACATCAAAAATAGCTTATTCAATACCAAAAGTTGATCATTATTCTCATGGCAAATCAGAGTTCAGCTTCATCTCATAATTCCTTACCAGTCAAATATCTATATTCTCCATACTTTATTTATCCATCATATAATCATAATACTCTAATCACATCTCTAGAAATCATAGCACTTAACTATGCAACGTGGAGTAGGTCATTCATTCTTGCGCTATTAATCAGAAACCAGAATGGCTTCATTGATGGTACAATTTCTAAACTAGATATTAACGATCCACTTTACAATGCATGGAATTGCTGCAATAATCTAATCATCTCCTGACTTTTAAAATCTATGAGCCAATCATTAGATTCAACAATCTTCTACTTAAACTCAGCTGCAAAAATATGGGAATTACTCAAAAAACAATTTGGTCAACCTGATGATAATCGAATATGCATATTACAATATGATCTATCTATGTTGAATTTAAGAAACAATATTTATTATACAGAACTTACCATAATTCTTGAAGAGTTAAGGTATTATAAACCTTATCCTCATTGTCTATACGGAAATTGCGATCCTCATTGCTTTCAACACTACGTGGATCAGCAAATGCAGGATGCTATCTTTAAATTTCTGAATAGATTAAATGAGAGCTACTTTCATCAGTCTTCACAAGTTTTACTGATGAAACCATTTCCCACCTTGGAAGAATCATATAATATGGTAATGAGGGATGAACCTAGAAGGGTAATACAAGGTCTGTCACAACCTCTAATCAAACCATCTGCGCTAGTATCTTTTGACGATCAGTTTAAGAAAGGGAAGATAGAAGTTATATGCAGTTATTGTGGAAATAAAGGACATATAAAGGAGAAATGTTACAAAATAATTGGTTTTCCTTTTGATTTTAAAGTCATCAAACCAAAACGTCAAGGGAAAACATTGGTGAATATGGTTAATTCAGATGGCAACGATGTTGTAAACAACAAAGAGAGTGACTCTGTTAAAGTTCAAGAATCTTTTTCAATGAAACTGACGAAGAATCATATGCAAAAATTAATGGACCTTCTAAATAGATAGGGAATAGCTAAGTCATCAAGCTCTAACTCGGGTATTCACAATATATAGCTGAATGATCTAGGTAATACATATTATTCCAACTTCACAGGTATATCTTTTACCTCTTCTTTTCATTCAACATAAGCATATTTGATGCATTTCAGAAATCCACAGCATCATTGCATGATAAATGGGTGTTAGAAACAGGTGCTTCTGATAATATGTGCTTCAATGCTTTACTTTTATATAATGTCAGATCTATTAAAAACATGTATGTTTAAATGCCAAATGGTCAAAAAGTTCAAGTTACTCACCTAGGTTTTGTATCATTTTTCCTTTCTCTGCATATACACAATTTTTTGTGCATTCCTTCATTTAAGCTCAATCTCCTATATGTTAGCAAATTTGCAAAAACTCATAAATGTTCCTTTGTGTTTTCTCCTAAACACTGTGAAATCCAAGGCTTGTATCCCTAGATGATGATTGGTCATGCTAAAGAACATGTGGGTCTATACTTCCTTCTACAAGTTTCAAATTCCTCTAAAAAAGCTTTTGGAGTCACTAATAAACTTAGCTTAGTTTTTGTCTCCAATGTAAACATTAACTCAAGACCATCAGTGTTTGATATTTGGCATTATAGAGTTGGACATGTTGCTAATGATAGATTGAGTATAATAAACAAATCCTTCTCTGGTATAGTGTCTCATCCTAACAATATCTATGAGATCTACCCGTTAGCCAAACAAAAGAGACTCCCTTTTCCTTCACATATCAACAACACTGAAAAATCATTTGGTTTATGATATATTAATATTTGGGGACTGTATTCTGACCCAACAATTGGTAGTTTTCATTATTCATTACACTAGTTGACGATTTCACTATAGTTACTTGGGTATATCTCATGAGACATAAGTCAGATGTGCAAGTCATTCTATGTGTTTTTTACAAACTAATTGAAACATAATTCAATAGAACCATTAAAAGAATCAGATTAGATAATGCCAACGAACTCGACATGAAGTCATTCTTTTCCGAAAAAGGAATTGAACATTAGTTGTCTTGTATTCAAATTCCTCAACAAAATGCCATTGTAGAAAGAAAACATCAACACCTATTTAATATTACTAGAGCTCTCATTTTTCAATCTAAACTTCCAAAGAAATTCTAGGGAGAAGCAATTCTCACATCTTACTCTATAATCAACAGAATTCCTACAAAAGTCTAGCAGAATCTAACACGTTATGAAAACATTCTTGGAAAAACACCTCACTACTCACACATGAAAGTCTGTGGCTTACTTTGTTTTGTTTCCACATTTCACATTCGCAGAAAAAAATTTGACGTTAGAGTAAGGAGATGTGTTTTTTATTGGATATCCCGTTGGCACTAAAGCATACAAAGTTTATGATCTTGATAATCATCAAATCTTTGTCTTAAGTGATGTTGTTTCTCATGAACATGTTTTTCCTTTTGATCCAAATTATTCATTAGACATCAAACTCAATAATCATTCTCATCTTCTGTCTAATATTGATTTGTATAACTTTTCATCAAACACAACACATTTACATAGCAATGACAATAATGAACCTGCAATTGCATCAAAATTTGTTTGTGATCCCATCACTTTATGCCTCGCATCACCCTCACAATAAACGTCTTCTTCATCTATTCAATAAACTCATCTTCAACCACTCAATTAACCCACCAGCTCTCTACAACCTGTTAGGCGTTTAACAAGGCAACCCAAACTTCCCAAATATATTGACATATATCAGCATAATCTTAAGATGAATTCCTCATCAACCACTCAACACCTTATCTCCAATTTTCTCACAACCTCTAACCTCTCAAAGAACAATAATTGTTTTGTATATGGACTTACAACCTTGGAGGAACCCACCCACTATCATGAGCCTGGGTATGTAGAGCATTGGCGAAGAGCAATGGATGAGGAGCTACATGCTTTAGAAGAAAATGATACTTGGGACATCACATATCTTCCACCTGGACAGAACGTCATTGGATGCAAATGGGTGTATAAGACGAAGTTAAACTCAAACAGAACAATTCAATAATGCTTTCTTAAATTCTAAATTGCTTGAAGATGTCTAGATGGAATTACCTCAAGGATATGAAATGAAGGGGGAGAAGCAGGGAGCAAATGATCATATAGTATGCAAACTCAACAAATCACTTTACGGACATAAGCAGGCACCTAGGCAGCGGAATTATAAATTCATTATAACTCTCTATGAGTTTGGTTTCTCTCAATCCAGGTCAGATTACTCCCTATTCACCAAAATGTCTTCATTCGATGGTCTGGTATCACTATTAGTTTATATAGATGATATTAGAATTGGATGCAAAACGTAAGAAGGAATTAATAGAGTACTCAATTTCATGAGTATAAAGTTTAAACTCAAAAAATTAGGACAACCTAAGTTCTTCCTTGGAGCTGAAATAGCAAGATAAAAAAAAGGGATAGTTTTGTGTTAAAGGAAATATACCTTAGGTCTTATGAAACAATACAGATTGTTGAGTGCAAAACCAAGTTCAATACCTATTGAACCAAGTCATGGATTGAGATAGATGGAAAAGGATTTCTTGGATGATCCAACAGCCTACAGAAAGCTTGTTGAAAACTGATATACCTCACCTTTAAAAGACTTGACCTTAATTGTTAAGTTTTTATCCTATCCCAATTTATGAGCAAACCGACCAAGATACATTGGCAAGCTGCCTTGAAAGTGGTCAGATACTTGAAAGGAACACCAAGACAGGGAATTGTCCTAAATGCTGAAGGAAATACACAGCTAGAATGCTACACAGATAGTCATTGGGGAACTTGTCCAGACACAAGAAGATCTATATCTAGCTTAAGTGTAATGTATGGAGGAGCTATGATTAGTTGGAAAGCTAAGAAACAATTAGCAGTGGCTCGATGCTCAACTGAAGATGAGTATAGAGCCACGACTCTTGCATGTTGTGAAATGCTTTAGATTAAGAATTTACTTGAAGATTTCAAGCTGAAGTATGAAGGGACAGTCATAACATATTGCGATATTTAGTCAACTATTCAGATATGTAAAAACCATGTACATCATGAGAGAACGAAAAACTTTGAGATAGATTGTAATTTTATTAGAGAAAAGGTTGAAGAAGGAATTGTAAAAATGGAATATGTGACAACTAAAGAGCAGATCGCAGACATCCACACAAAGGCTCTCAATTCTCTCAGCTCAGAATTTTAATTGCCAAGATGAACACGCTCAATATTCATGCTCATATTGAGGGGTAGTGTGAGAAGGAAAACAAAAATGTATGTCTGAAGTAAGAAGGAAGGAGAAGTCAGTTACTTGAGCTGTCAAATAACAAACAACAAATAGTTTTGTCCTTTTAACAAGTTCTGTTGTAAACTGTAACAAACTTTTGTATATATATACTCGTTTGTCATAAAGAATAAAAATAACATAATATTCTTTAAGCTTATCATCACTCTCTCATTTATGGAAATTCACTGTTCATATCCATCCTCTATTCTTCATGTCTTCTAAAAAAATAATGTTCACACTCATCCTCTATTCATTGTTTTTTTAACAGTAGATGTAGGAAAATAATTGGGCTTAAGACATTTCTTAGAGATGCTTTATTATCTACAATTGGTCGTGATGGAAACAATAAGATGTTTCTTATATCTTAGGTTGTGGTTGAGGGAGATAATTACTCATCTTGGCATTGTTTTTTTTTTTAAAACATTCTTGCTGAAGATCTAAATATAAGTGGAAATCTATGGACTTTGTAAGCGACCAATAAAAGGTAAACTTTAAATATCTTCATATGTGATGTTCATTTTTTAATGTCTAATTTTATTAAAATACCTTTTTCTCTCTTCAAACCATTATTTTTGTGTGACCCATTAAGGTCCTAAATATGTTTGCAATGGATATAAATGATAATTTTAATCATATTTAGGATTAGATAAATTAAATTTCTTTAATTTATCTTTAATTCTCTGATTAAATAATTTATATTCATTGATCAAGATTGACATTTAATAATGTATTATGACCACTAAAATATTTAGGAATGTCAAAGTGGTTTTGACTAATCTTTTCATATGTAATTTTTTTTTATAATTTAATCATTTTATCATATAATGTTCTAATTAGACATAGAGCGTGCAAATAATTTCTAATATATTTAAATCTAATTATATTAGTTCTTCACCATTAGTAATTGATTTTATTAATAACAATTGAAAACTATTTTCAAAATTGTCATTCCATCTTGGCCAACGATTTCCTGAATCAATACTAATCTAGAACAGTGAAATATTCTTCCTAATTACTTTAGAGTAGTGAATCTTATATTGATCACTTACCTATCTCTATATAGTTCATGCTATATCCAGTGACTACTAATTGAGCCACTTTTGATTAGAATAAGTCATAAGTAGTATTAAAATATAGCAATCTTTATACAAGATACTTTGGAGATCTCAAGTCAAATGATCACTTATACAATTATCACCATGAGAATTTCTATAGGCATTTAAGTAATGTTCTAAGTGGATTTCTCATATGGGGACAGTTCAGTAAACTTGTTCTTTAACAAGAACTCCCTTATTTATTTAAGTATCTGTATATTTTAGTCTATGAGATCAACAACTTCTTTCAAAATAAAGAAACATAACATGTGCTAGTCTTTTAACGTTCTATCAATGTTCTTTTTTAGTATAATGATGAATCCTATCTTGATTACACAACTACCTCTATATAGTTCATGCTACATCCAATGACTACCATTTGAACGTCCAATGATTAAATAGATCATAAGTAGTATCAAAACATAGTAATCTATATATAAGATATCTTTGGTGACCTCAAATCAAAGGATCACTTATACAATCATTACAATGAGAATTCTATAGACATACAAGTAATGTTCGAAATGGATTTCTTATATCGGGTATGTTCAGTAAACTTGTTCTCTAACAAGCACCCACATGTTAGTTTAAGTATCTTCATACTTTAGTCTATGAGATCAACTACTTCCTTTATAAGGAAAAACAAAACGTGTGCTAGTATTTTTACATTCTATTAATATCCAGTCTTAATAGAACAATGACTAGGAACATTTAAGAATAATACATAAAATGCAATATGGATCTCATAATTATAATCTCATTATAATTTCATTTGCAATGTACAATTATCCTATGGACTTTATCATGTACATCTAAACATGTACAAGATAAAGAATGCCTTTAAATAATTTTTCACTAAACTACAACCAAATCGATTTACTGTAGGGCATAAACTAATAAGACAGAACAACACAGCTCCCTTTACTTTATCGTATGTATCACGCTCTTTATTGCAAAACCATATACTTAAAAATTACAATAAAAATTAAGATTATTATTTTAAATGATCCCTACAAGTTTGTATACAGGACTTAAATTTAATTGAATTTTAAGTTAAATTCAAACTACTATTGGAGGGGATCAGTATGTATCTTACATCTCAAGAGCTTTCTTGTTATGCTTCGAGTTGTAACATTTACAGGGGATAATCTAACAATGATTAATTGCCACTTTATTATATCTTATACTTGTGCTCATCTTTTATCAGCTAAATTATGAAATTTCAAAAACATAAGAACGCTATTCAGGGTGAAAAACTTACAAGATTCATTTTAAAGATGACAATGACCTTTTCAAGTCTTTTTAATCTATTTTTGTAGTTCAAACTCGCAATGAACTTTATTATTTTATTTTGGGAAATGAATAAATAATATTATAACTCTAGCAAAATTATAACAAGGTTCCAAACATAATAGGAGAAACACAATGAACTTTGTTATTGAAAGCCTATTTATAATAAAGAATTTATACCAATTATAGTGACTTGAATTGACAAAAGAGGCTTTCATTTTATATTATTGTATGAACAGTAAATTTTCAAATTTGAGTTTGTGTTCATTTATACAACAAAGACAAAGAAAGTGGACACTGAAATCAATGGATTTGAATACACTAAAAAATGATGATTGAAAAAAATCAAATGGGTTAAATTTGAGCATAAATCAAAATCATATCTTTTTAATATAATTGATCAAAAAGATATCATTTGATCAATATGTTGAAGAATTTATAGGATAAAACAATGTTGTTTAGGTCATTATACCAAAACAATGAAGTTCTTTTAATAAAACGACTTTATTGTTTAAGTTGAGTTTGTCTAACTCTCTAAATTTGAGCCCGTCCAAATTCTATTAAACTTAAATCTAATACGTTAACTTCAAATTAAATCAGACTAATTTTTATAACCTTAACCAATACCTACCTTGCTTAGTTAAAATTTTAATCTCTATAATTTTCATACCATAAAATTGATAGAACATGTGATATTTTCAATTATTACAAAATGGGCATTGAATAATGTCCTTTTACGAGAAAATTCAGAGTTTTATGAGTTTCCATTTAGGACAAATTCATGAGTAAGAATCATATCGCCTGATTTTCTTGGTTGACGATGTTGAGGAGAAAGATAAAGGAGGACTTGCCATGTAACACCCCAAAACACACCCTAATTGGAATTAGTAAAATTGAGAGTGGATTAATTGGTTTAATTGAGATTAATTGGAGAAAATAGTGAAATTG
>JAOQMM010119998.1:0-18131 GCA_027563515.1 Erythroxylum platyclados
TGGAACTAGATATCCACTGAAGGGTCTTCGTGGAGTGCCGGGCAGGTCGCCTGATTCGGTAGGATGGGGTCCTGTCATCCAATGTGCTTATGTTACTAAAGCCAAGTAAGTTTTTGAGAAACAAAAAGATACACGATCATCAGTGCACCTGTGTTGATACTTGTGTTGAATCCTATTCCTTCTTATCTTTTTTATAAAAGTTACAAAAGATATATGCCCTCTAACACACTTGTGTTGGTTATAATGTAGATCTCATTTTTAAATTTAGTGTTAACATGATTGTGTTAAATACCAAGATACTGATATAATTTGTTATCTTGTTTTTATTTTTAATATGTCTTAGGTACATGCCTGAGTTCTAGCCTATGTAAAACCATGTCATAACATGTTTAGGTTACAAGCCCATGTAAAAACTCAACACGCTTATTGTAAGGCCCCAACATATACCCTAGAAGTATTATAGTATGTCTAGGGTGTATTAAGAAGTGAACATAGCAAATGAATTAAGTGCATCTAAGTATAGTAAGAGACATAATGGTCCTTAATGTAAAAGACTTGGGTAAATGGGTAATTTGTTAGTTTTAGCATAAACATACTTCTGTAATTTGGCCATATCTTGGTATGCAGACCTTAAAATTGGATAATTCCAATTAGAGATTAAACTAGAGACATATATCTAAAACTTTCATGAAGGAATAGAAATTTTATTTATTGTGCCTCTAAAAGTTTTTAATTCTGGCTTGAAATTGGGTTATGGCTGCTGTCCCTGTTTTCAAATAGCTTGTAGTATTTTAGGTATAACTCCCGGAATAGTTAGCCAAATTGCATGAAATTTATTCCATTAGAAAATTAATATATAGGGGAATGAAATTAATTGATAATATTTTAGGCCAATGTGGGAAGTAAAAGGAAGAAGAAGGACCAATATGTAATTTTTTTAAAGTTAACACATGGACTAATTAGATTAAGGTACGTGTGACCAATAACAATAAAGCATGTGTGTCCAATAGGAATTAAGCATATGGAGAGGGGATATGCACGACATTTTGGGGGTTCTAAGTTTAGATTTTTCTCCTCTCCATTTCACCTTCTTCATCCCATCATGTTGGAAGTAATCAAACCAATCTTAGGTGGAAATCAAGGTAAAAGTTAGGGATTTTCCCTTCACCTTTATCTCTAATTACTTTTCTTATAAAGAAATGAAATTATAATGTTGTAAGTGGGATTGAGATGCATAATTTTTTGGAGTTTCTAGTTGGTGAGTCAAGCAAAGCCAAAGAGGAAGAGAAGGAAAGACAATAGAAGACCTACTTTGTCAATTTTGAGTTTTAAGATTTCATTTAGTTGATTTTCGTATTTGCGTATGTTTTAATGGATATAAAGGTTCATTTGGATGTGTGGTGGTTGTTGGGATGATTCTTTGGTGTTAACTTGCATGAACTTGGTTGTATATGGCAAGAGAGTATCATGTAGTAAAATTCTGTCTAGGTTGAGTCAGTCACATTGTTTGAGTCATAACTCAGCAGAAAGACCTCCAAATTGTGTGATTTTTATTGCATATGAAACATAAGACATAAAGCTAAACATCTCTAGAAGGGACTATGACTTAATTCTGACTTTATGACCTTGGAAATTGAGATCGAAAATAGTGACCTGATGCTGCCTCTGTTTTGGATCAGCTTGTGATATTTGGTCCATATCTCATGATTTACCAATCCAAATGGCCTGATTGTTAGTGATATAGAAACTAAAGAAATAGATAAAAAAAATGTCTATATGCATATTAAGGAACAAGTAGTGGTATGAATGGAGAGAGTGTCTATCACAATCGTGATAATGTTTTTGTTTCCGATTTTTACCGAATCTTATCCGAACCTTTATAAATGTGTATGAAACTTTTCAAACAATTAGAAATAAATGAAATAGGGCTTACCACTTGTGAATTGGGAGACCGAACATTGGAACTTAAGATTGAGCATAATGCATTCCAAAGAAAATTTACATGTACATGAATGATTTGTATGCATATTTATTACTCATATGTGTATAGTATGATTATGCAAGTGTGATTTTGATACTCTTCTAATAACAGTAAGCCATGAATTGCATTTATGAATGCAAATATAGAGATATGACTTGAAATGTATATCATATGATTTGTTAATATATGAATTGTGAAATTTGCAAATGGATAAAGGAAATGTTATAGTGCCTGCTCTATTGTCTTGGTTGTGGATAGATAGACATGCCTATAGGGATATAGTGTAATTGCTACAGTTTGACACCACTGGTGTCCATAGTTCGATACGTTCAGATATCTACAGTTTGATACCGTCGGGTATCTACAATTTGATACCTTCAGGTATCCATAGTTTTGATATCTTTCGATATCCATAGCTCCCATTATCCATACCTACGGGAATGTGCAGGCCTAACATAAAAAGTAAAGTAAATAGATATAAATAAGAAATACAGTATGATAACATAAATAATCAGTATATGAATGAGCATTTGCATTTGTATTGATAACTTGTATCATTGAGTATTGAATATCAATATGTGACTTTGGAAGATTAATTGATGGTATATGAACAAACAAATTAAAGCATGTTTTCATTATTTATTTGATTAAGTATGCCATCACTATTTATATTTGTGCGATGTTCATGAATGTATGTGTTTGGGGGATGACTGCTGTGAGTGGTAGTCCAAACTAGGTGTTTCTCCACTAAGCTTTCAAGCTTAGCACGGGTGTTAATCCATGTAGGTCTAAGTCATAAGAGTGAGGTATAGGGAACATTTGCAGGGATCAAGGCCAACAGATAGAAGAAACATTACTTTTGGAAGGTGTTTTTAGTTAAAGATGATTGTATATGTAATGGTTAAAGGAAATTGCATGTTTTCTTTTGAATTACCATGTAAATGTAAAGATGTTTTACTATTGTTAAATTATAATATTAAGCATTTGGGAGTTTGATAATGTGTATATGTATAACATTGAACCGAAATATATGCCATGAATAAATGTACAACAAAGACTGCCTTATGTGTGGATGGTTGTAGGTTCTATATAGGGGGTGTTACACATATATTCAGTAAAAATTAACCCTAATGTGTTCAACATGGGCTAGCTACACTGTTGTGTTGCTAAATGTGTTGAACAAAAACACTTTGAAATGGCCCTTCATCACCCATAATTGCATTTTTCAATTTTCCTTTCACTTCTCACATATGGATGATGTTCCTTCACTTGTTAACTGGTAGCGTGTCATAACACTACACAAAATAACTAAACTTAACACAAATAACTTCAAAAGCCTAGTGATCTTGTCAATAAAATTATAGCTTTTTACATGTATGGTTTTGAATAACTATTCCCTTTATTCTTAGTCTCTAATGTTTAACCTTGATGATTCCTTTATGTATGTATGCCTTTTAAATTGACTTTGCATATACTAAATGATCTTTATTTTAAAATTGGAATCGTGTCATCCTATTATTCCATTTAGTTAACTTATAGCTTAGTATCTATCCATAGGTAAATTATTTGTTTTGTTACGAGTTATCACACATTGACCTTTAAGGTTAAATTAAGTGACTCTAGCATATGTCTTATGGACATACCAATGGTAGGAAGTGGTATCCTTTTTTCACTTCCCATTTCCTCTATAAGCTTATTCTTGTCTACCTTTCTTGAAACCTTATAGACTTATCTTTCTTATTAAGGCTTTAAAATTCTTCGTATGGCTTGGAAATAGCTATTTCTTCCTCTTCTTTGCCTATATATTTTAGAGCCATATAGTAAAAAATTCCTTAAAACATAATGGTTTCTTCTCTTGGGGAGAGATCCAAAGTTACTATTGTGGTTGAAGAACTTTAATGAAGGATGTAAATGCTAATTAGGATGTGTTTTTAGCATGATTTGAGTGCATTTTGCTTATGTTTAGATTTTTTATTAGATTTGGTACTCAATGTGGCTTAAATTTTTTTACAAACCTATTTTTAACTCTTTAATGAAGAAAGAATAAATTCGGGTAAGTTAGAGGCATGTTTGAGAATTTTTATGATGATTTTGGAGGAACAAAGATAAATAAGGACCCATGTTCTTAAAAGACAAGCCAAACATAGACCCATTTTCAACATATATAGGCTAATGGTGCATTTAATCTATTCAAGCATTGGCTATATCAATAATATGAATCAAATACAAATATGTGCTCTCAAGGTAACCCTTGGATGCACAATTTAGGATTAATCATCGAGTTAATTATTACCAATATACCCTTATTAATCCTATATTAGTAATAATTTCTTAAAAATTCTATGATTTTTTGTTTAAAAGGATATACAGGGACAAGAGATTAGAGATGTCATAGGGAGCTAAACTAGAGCATCTCTGAATAAGAAAAGAGCAACTTTGGAGACAAAGAAAAGAGATTCCACTAAGATTTCACTAGAGAACTTTATAATTTCAAGAATCTATAAGAACAACTTCTTCTATCTTATTTCCTTTCTTAATTTTTATGGGATTTCTTATTCTTAGTATGAACTAAATAGGAATAAAACTAGATAGGATGAACAATAAAACTATTATTTTGTATTGATTCTTTGATTTAATGATAAAACTAAGTTATCTTTTTTCTTGAAAGATGAATGAAAAATTTCATTAACACTAGCAAAAAATATCACACCATTGCAATGAAAGCCATGTTAAAACTTGCTCTTAATCAGTACAATAAACCTAGGAAATAAAAATTACCAATTTGTTGAAAATTCCATCTAAGATTCATATTTGGAGTGAGTTTGTTTTGTGCATTATTTGCTACCATGACCTCTCTAATCAAATATAGTGCATTGTCAGGTAACTAATGCTTTCTGTTGACTTCCCCTTTGCATAACATGTTGTTTCTTTCTCTCCAAGTTAAGTAAATTGTTGAAATGAAATTATTTTTGAAGAGATCTTCACTTTTATTAAGATCCTTACCTTTCTTGATAAAGCATAACAAAATCTATTCAATTTGTATGATTGGCAATGCTCCATTAGCACCTGTAACACCTAGCTCCATACAACTTTGGAATACCTTTATATGAAAAAGAGACTATTTCTATCTTCCTCTACTTCTTTTCATAAGACACATAAGGGGTCATGTGTGCCAAACCATCTATCTTTGGTTTTGATCCTTTTCTTAATAACTTGCCAACTAATCAAGGAAGCTTTAGGGTTTAAGATGTGTTTCTAGAGTAAATTATACTAAGGTATATCCTTCAAGCTTGTTATGTAAATTTTTTAGCAAGATTCATTAGTAAAAAACCCTTTGGTATTGGTTAACTAAGTAATTCTGTCCTCCCTTTGCAAATGATGGAGCTGAGGTAGATATATTGCTAGAGAAGAGGAACCTGTAAAATTACAATGCCATTCTCCATACTGAATAAGTGGAGAAACGCTAGCATTTGTAGGAATTCTATTCCTTAAGTGAAGTATGTCACTCCTTTAGGTTAGTGGACTGAGATCATTCTAGTAGTCATACTAGAACCAAATATTTTCCCCATTTACCAATTTATGTTTGATCAAAGGATAGATGAGATTCCTCAAGTTTAGCATATGGATAAAGTACAAATAATATTCCCTATTACTATCTAGCTACTAGAAATTTTGATTTTTGATATAGGATTATTCTATCCATTTAGTCCATAAAGCTCCCTTGTTAATGTGTAACCTCCAGATCTTTTTGCTCAATAAGACTTATTTAATAGGAGAGATAGGAATAATCTCCAGGCCCCCTTCTTCTTTAGTATGGATATCTCCTCCCATTTGACTTTAGCCCCTTTTGAATTATTTGCCTTACTAGACCATAGAAAGGATTTGATAGTTCTTTTAATCTCTTTGATGAATCTCTTTAGGAATATTATGTATACACTCTAATGTACATGAAGACTGTTAAGGATATAATTGATTAAAGTTAGCCAAGCTGTAAAAGATAAAAATCTATTTTGCTAGGCATTGATTGTAGCTTTATAAGATTCAATTAGTGGAATGCAATCAGATAATTTTGGTTTCGTAGTGGTAATAGGGATGCCAAGGCATCTAAAAAGGGGGTTTTGAATTATGTAGCTTGAACTTCTGCTCAAATCTAATTGGTTCCTCACATAAGAAGAAATGAACATATTACTCTTATTACCATCTACTTTCCAGAAAAACTGTAAATAGCTCTAATATAATCAAGATTATTTTAGTGGATTGAATGTTAGCACCACCTAACAGTATTAGATCATTAGAAAAAATCAGATGAGTGATCCTTAGCTCTCTACTTTTATGATGATATTGAAATCTACCATTGAAAGAAGGGAGCTTGATAAGCATCCTATATAAGGTTTCCATTACTAATATGAATAGGTAAGGGGATAGAGGATCCTTTTGCCTAATTCCCCTAGTATTCCTAAAAAATTAAGTAGGAGATCCATTTATTAGAATACTGAAGGAGGTTGTTGTAATGCACTCCATTATCCACTTGACAAACTGTTATAGAAAACCAAGAGCAAGTAAACAAGGTTGTTTAAAATCCCATCTAATGGTATCAAAAGCTTTAAAGATATTAACTTTGAAAATATAGCTTTTGATAGCTCTTCCTGAATTGTAGCCTTTCACTAGTTCTTATATAAGAAAAATGTTATCTCCATTTGATCTCTCAACAATGAAAGCTCCTTGAACTAGATTTATGACTTCTTTCCATATTCAATCTATTGGCTAGAATCTTTGCTATTACTTTGTAAACTGCATTACAGTGTGAAATAAGTCTGTAGTCCATCATGGATGAGGGATTTTGCTTCTTAGGAATGACACTAATATAGGTATTATTCATTTTTTTCAGCATATTTAAAGAAGCAAAGAATTCCAATACTACTTTAGTAAATAAATTACCTATGATATCCCAAGTTTTCTGGAAGAAACAAGTAAAAAAACCATTAGGTCTAGGAGATTTGGAGGGATGCAAACTAAATAAAACCTCTTTAACCTCTTACTATGTAAATAGAGTCACCATGTAATCCTTCAACTCCTGACTGATTGTTCTGTCAAAGTATCTGCTCATATTGAAATCTCTAGGGATATTGGTATCTTCAATCCCCATTAGGTTAGTAAAGAAGTTCATAGCTAATTCCTACAATTTGCTCTAATCAGTATAGATATTCATATGGTTGTCTCGAAGATCAATTATCTTATTCCCATTCGTTCCAGCTATAAGGAAGAGTGAAAGAATTTGGTGTTGGCATCTTGCTTCTTTAGCCAAATGATCCTTACTTTCTACTTTAGAATTCAGTCGTGTAGGTTTTAGTGCCTCCTGATGCTCTTTCATTCACTGAGCTTTTATTGCTCTCATAGCATTATTATTGGGAAAATTATAGTAGCTATCTTGAGCCTATCTTAACTTGTTCTTGGATTTAATAATTCCTTTGACCTGATCTCTACCAAATCCTTTAATAGTCAGTTTGACTAGTTTAAGCTTCTTTATAAGTTGGAAACCTAAAACCTTTCACTTTTTATTTCCAGTTGACAAGAACTAAATCCTGGAAGTCATCTCTTAATGTTAAGCAATTGAAGAATCTAAAAGGGGTTGTTGTGGTTTTGAAGTGTAAGAAGTTCAAGATATGTATGCAAAAGTGGTCAGAATAGTTGTTTTCTCCAAAGTGGGCATAAGATTATGGGAATTGGTTTAACCAATGTTGGTTAACTGTCACTCTCTCTAGCTATTTCCTGATCAACAAGTCCCCTTGTTGTTTGTTAGCCTAGGCAAAAAATTGACTTGTAAAGTTGAGATCCACCAAGTCAACATTTTGAACTAATTCAGTGAGTTCTTTATAGGTATCTATATGATATTGCCTACCACCTTTTACTTCTAGGGGGATAGGGTGCAATTAAAATCCCAGCTAGTGTCCAGGGATTTATAATACTTACTTGTATGGCTTTGATAAATTCCCATAGTTTATCTATTTGGAATAAGAAGTTTGAGACATAGATCATAGTCAGATCAAATTTGGTATGCAGACCATAAATTTAACATTTTAGATGTTGAAATTGATCACTTTCACATATTACTTGCAATTTACCTTATTTGAGTTATAAACACATATTATTCTTTAATTATAATGAAAATTTTGATTGGATAGGATTTTCCATTCATCCCCTAAAACTTGAGGCAATTTTATAGATGAGGTTGCTTTATTTTAGTTTCAAGGAGTCCTGCTATATAAGGCTTCTTTTTAAAAATATTTTCCAAAAATAACCTCCCTTACAACTACCCTTTTAAGAGAGTCCTTCAACCCTCTAACATTCCATATAAGAACTATCATATTTATCAGGGGATGATCCCGTTTCAGTTTATTTTTCCCTTTCCTTTTTACTGATTTTCTTCTAGAGTTAGTAGTAAACTCCTTGTCTTCTTGCTTATCCATAGAATTCCCTTCTAGAACAATAATCCCCTCCAAGCTTGTTTTAGGAATGTCATTCTCATTCTTTTCCAGCTAAGTATTAACCTAAGCATCTACATCTAGGGTGCCCCTATCACCTCATATGTTTTTGTTTTATTGAAATTGTTAGGTTTCAAAGGATAAGTAATGGGAATGTCAATTCTCACTAACTCTCTTCCCTCTACCAATTTCATAACTGGGCTACTATTAGGAAATTTAATTTTTTTTTGACTTTTACACACATTTTGTCAAAGAAAATTCTCTCTTTTCTTTCTGTTTGAGTATCCATATAAATAGGCTTTCCTAGGGAGCTAACTAGGAAGCTTAGCCCTTAAATTATCCACAATTCCAAAGGAACATTGTGAAAATTAATACAAATAGGAACACTATTTATATTCCCTCTATCACATTCAATACTTGGCTTCCATTTCTGAATGAACATAGGCTGACATCACATATACCAAGGACCTTGCTCTAGTATCTCATTCATACAATTTTCAGAGTTAAATTTAAATAAGAAGGTGCCATCTTCTATGAACATTGCCTTTTTTTAACCCTTTCTTGGTCTACCTAGCAGTATCCTAGGCCAAAACCACTGGGAATGTGGATCTTCTACTTCAAAAGAGCCTTACTAGAGTTGAGGACCATATTAAAGTCCCTGCTTTAAGTAACTCTATAGGTTGAGTAAGAACACCATCCATCATGACATCCTGGAAGTGCTCTAATTTGCCTTTATTGTGATGGACACCCAATCTATTTTTACAAGTTCCAACAGGTTAGTTTGAGACTCTCATTTCATCCAAGGGTTACCCTATTCTTGACATTCTCAGTGGGATTAACTTGAGTTGAACTACTAGTACAATATTATTAAGTTGACATGAGAGTCTCCCCCTAACTTTGACAACCATAAGCTGACAACTTTGCTCCCCACCACCCAGCAACAAACCCCTAACACCTACCTACCTGCACAATAATAACCTTGCTGAAATAGAAACTAAATAGAAACCATTATAAACCTAGATAAACCAACTATTGCTAAAACTACCCCAGCTACAGTAACATTACCTCACCCAAACAACACAACAGAGTTTTCCTCCCTAAAAGGATCTAAATAAAGGAGATTATAGGAACTTAACAAGGGTAAGAAAACTTGGAACTCAATAGTAGGAGACTTTGGAAACCTTGTGAAACTTAGATATATAAAGTTGAAAAATGAAGAATCAATTTGTGCTCCTATGGAAATGCTATAGTAGGGAGCTAGGAACTGGAGTTCAAGCCTCATAGGCTTCTTCCTCAAGAAAAGGCTAGCTTTTCTACTAGTTAATAAATAGGCTTCAGTTCTTTAGAGGAATATGGGATTAGTGAACATAATGGTTAACAAAGATGAAATATTTGTTTTTAAATTCAACTCTAAGGAGAATACTTAAAGAGTAAATAAAGTAGGGCCATGGCATGTGCTAGGACACACAATCTTACTTAAAAAGTGCCATCCTAGGGTAACACTGGATAGGAGTAAGCTGGAAACAATTCCCTTATAGGTGAATTTCCATAAAGTTCGCAAACTATAGGTTATAGAGAGGATGGGCTACATAGCAATTAAAATAGGTAAGCCCTTGGAAATGGATGAGAATACTACAATGATGAATAGAATTTGTTTTACTAGAATATGTATAGATGTGAATCACAAAGAAGTTATTTGATTCCCTTAGGATTATGAAGTTAAAAGAAGATGGTAGCCTTAAGGAAGACTTAGTAAGGGTTAATTATATGTTTAAGCCAAAAACCAAAGAGAAGAGGTTGATATGGAGGATAAAAGAGAACCAAAAGGGGAAGAAGATAATTAAGATGGACACAGAACATGTGGAGGAGATTCTACAAGAAGGAGGGAACCCTTTATTGAACAAAATAACCAAAACCAAGATGATGAGGAGAATAATACTTTAGAGAAAAGAATACAAGTTGTGGAGGACCTGGAGAAAATCCATGAAGAAGTTAAAAGAACTCCTATGATGGAGAAAGGGGAGATATCAGGCAAAAAGCCAATAATTGAAACTATTTCCCTTGGTGTAAGTAGGAAAAATAAGAGGAGAAAATTAGGCAAGAACAAATAATGAAGTTAGCTATATGGAATGTTAGAGGGCTTAATAGCTTGAATAAACATCTAACTATTAGGGATTTTATGAAGAACAACTTTTGTTGGTTTACTAGAAACTAAAATAAAAAAGAAGCAGTTAGAGAAATGTTTATGGTTCCTAGGGAAATATTAGATGGTGGTTTTTAATCATGATAACCACATTAATGGGAGAGTAATAATAAGGTTTAACCTTTTGAAACTAGAACTTATTAATTGGATTAGATTTGACCAAATGATTCACTATGAGATGATGACTAAAAGTACCAAAAGGCTTATAACAATCTCCATGGTGTATGCTGCAAACTATGAATTCCAAAGGCAAACTCTCTAGGAGGAGATAGTCAGAATTAGTAGCTACATTAAGTCACTTTGGACTGTAGTAGGGGACTTTAACTGTATACTTTACTTAAGTGAAACATGGGGTGGAAGAAGCTAGTCCCAGCAGAATTGTAAGGGATTACAAAGGCTAGCAAAGGAAACTGGGCTGATAGGCCTGATGTTCTTTGGCAATGCTTCACATGGAACAACAAATAGATTTGAAACTGGTTTCTACTAAAGAAACTCAATAGGTGTATGGTAAATAAGGATTGGTAACAATTCCCCCTCAGCACTACTAACTTTTAAGAACCAACGATTTCTGACCATAGCCCAGTAGTGGTTGACGGGACCAACACTGAAGATAGAATAAAAGCCCTTTTTGGAGTATTCAACCGTTTGATGAATAAGCATAATTTTAGGAAATTTTTAAGGGAATTATGGAATGGAGGTTGTAGGAACAAAGGTTTACAAAATTAGCCTGAAACTTAAAGCAGTGAAAGAAAAATTGAAAGCATTCACTAGTGAATACACAGTTCCAGAATAAGAGGAAAAAATCAAATTCATGGAGAAATTGTAGAAATGCCAAAGAAGAGTTATAGCAAGACCAGAAGATCAGTAGATAAGAAAGGAGGAAGCATACCTAATTAGTAATTATAACAAAGAACTGGAAGATACCAATAATCTACTAAGACAGAAATTAAGGATGTTTTGGCTGAAGGATGGTGAGAGGTGTAAAAACTATTTTATGAACTCTATAAAAGCAAGGAGAAATAAGACTTTTATAAAATCCTTGGTGGATGAGACAAGTCAGAGGTTCAAGATCAAGAGAACAAGAAAATAATCACTTATGAGTTCTTTAATAAGTAGTATGGGCTAGGTGCTGAAGTAAAGGAAATTCTAGAAGATGTTCTGAGGGGGATTACATAATATTTAAAGAAGATAGGGAAAATATAGCCAAATAAATAACTTGAGAAGATATTAGAGAAGCCTTGTTCTTAATGCACCCTGAAAAATCACCTGGTCAAAATGGTTTTAATGGAAAAATTTTCTAGTAAAACAAGGATATTCTAGGAGAAGAGGTTACTAATGCAGTGAAGGACTTCGTCCAGAAAAGAAGTGTATTGAAAGAGTGGAGCAAGACCTATGTGAGCCTCATTCCAAAACATAACATCGCTGACAAATTGGAGCACTTAAGAACCATTGTTGCTGTAATGTTCTCTACAAAATTATAACTAAAATCCTAAGGAAAATCATTAATCCAGCTCAAAATGCCTTCATCAAAGGAAGACCAATAGGCATCAACATCATACTTTGTCGGGAAATCCTAAAAGGCTACAACACAAAGGCAATAATGAAGAATTGCACTATCAAAATAGACCTAGAAAATGCTTATGATTCAAAATTGGAACTTCATTTCCATCATTTTAAAAACAATGGGATATTCCCTATATTCAGGGAATGGGTTAAATAGAGTGTGACTACTGCATCTCTTGAAATTTTGGTGAATGGAGAACCTACCAAGCTGATAAAAGATAAAGAAAGGATTAAAGCAAAGGGATCCCTATCCCCTTACCTTTTTGTGTTATGCATGGAGGTCCTTGCAATCATCCTTGAGAGGAATATTGGAAAAAGCATAGAATTCCAATATCACCATAAGTGCAAAGGTACAAAAGTTACTTGTAATAGCCCGTCTCTACACTTAGGAGATTTAATTGCTATAGGGAGTCACATGAGACATATTATATGAGAATTTCATGAAAATCATTTCATTTATATGCATCATATTCATATACATACATCAATTAAGAGTTAGAAACATTGCAAAGTTAGTATATGCACTCAATTGATTTATTCTAGGTATGAAAGAATTTTAAATGATCATGATGTGAATTGTGAAATGTTTATGTTTGAATTTTGATTTGGTGAATTATAATTAGAAATTTGGAGTTTAGTGTTACAATTGGGTGATTGATAAATTGATACATGCATTTAGTCTAGGAAAAACATTACATGGAAAGACAAAAATGATATATGGAAATTTAGGTTGATTAGGTTAATGAGAGGGTGACACGTGGCAATAGAGTGACAAATGGAATGAATAAATGAGTGAAAAATGGTGGATTAATTAGGTGACAAATGGCCTAATGATTGGGTGACAATTGGATTAGTTATTATGTGACAATTGGTAGCATGAGAAGTAGACATGTAGCATGTCTCTTTATTTGACACTTGGCATGACATGTGTATAAACCTCCATCACACATTAGCACCCATGTTTTCTTCGACTTGAAAGACAAATTTTTCTTTTGTTCTTGCTACTTGATGCTCTCTTCTTTCCCACATCATTGGCACCCTCATACAACCTCCGTAATCTTGAGTTTTTGCCAAAAATTTCTGCAGCCTTCATCTTTGATTAAAGCTCTTTCTATTCCATCTTGCTTTGGAGTATGCTTGCAAGCTTAAAGGGATGAGATAGCTTGTTCATTAAGGTGGAATTAGGGTTAAACATGTAAGTCAATTATGATCTTTATGGCATGAAATCATAGACATTCATTATGATTGAATTGAGATGAGATGCATATAGAGTTGATGATGGATTGTGATGGAAATTTGATGAAAGAATATGCCTTATTTCTTGATCTGTGAAACCGTGGGTTAGAGGCTATGAAATGGATGATTTAGGTTGCAGTTTAAAGTATAAATGAAGATGAATTCATGCTAAAGATAGATGCTATTAAAGTGTTCTTGAATTAGGAATATTTGAACTATAGCTTGAAATTCAGGCTTCAATTTCATCTTCCTATTTCGATCAATTTTACATATCTTTGGAGCATGAATTTGAAGAAACTCAAAGAATTAAAGTTGTATATATAGGTCTTATCTTGATCTCGGTGAAAGTAGCATGCTAAAATAGTGACTATAGCCTAAGTTATTCCTATTTCCCTAATACTACCCGTGATAGACCCCTCTGTAGGAAGCTTGTATTATTTCCTAATTTTTGAGGGCTTTAGATCTCGAATTAGTCAAAGTATAAAACATGAAAATGATTATTGATGTCTCATTAATCCCTTTGTGAAACATTTTGGCTAGAAGATGTCTTGATAATGATTTATTGTTGTTTGAGCATTGGTTGCCATTATGTTTCTTACCAGAAAACAGAACATAATTTGGATGGGGATTGTATTCTAAAGGGAGATGTTGTTTGTGTAATTTTTGAATACATTAATACTAATGGAAGTCTAGTTTTAGGGGGAACAAAAATCATGGTATTTTGATTTTTGTAGAGAGAGATATGATTAAAAGAAGACAGCTTGTTTATAAAGGAAAATCAATTGAGCATGCATCGAACATGACATATATACATGTGTATGATTGAATACTTATTTGATTAAAACAAGTTAGTAATGTGTACATATGTATGTATTGCATGATAGAGAAGCACCATTTGATCGTCAACATCCAGACATTTCCAAGTCATCAAGGGAATAGCTTATATGGAACATACTGTGAATTAACCTAGATGTCTTCTCACTATGATTGAATTGTTTTTCATTAGTCATAGATATTGGATTGCTATTGGTATGATTGTGATAATTTTAGACTGTCAAATGTCCAAGGAGTTTAATATTTGGGAATGTATTGGAAGTGTTTATTGATTGTATGTGAACATGGAAATATGTGTTCTTAACTAAATGTTAAATGCTGGACTTAGATCTGATGATGCTGGTAAATGATTATGCATATTAAATGACAGTGATTGATAGCATATTATGTGAAATGTTGTATTCCATCACATGAATATGCCTGATCAAATAAAGAAGTTGTGACTGGAGTGACCAACGTGAAAAGGAGCTTAAAGCTCAGAAATGCGCACAAAGAGCCTCAAGTTCAGTTATCAATGAGCTCGGTATCCATAATGGGAACGGGACAGTATTTTAAATGTGAAATGAGCCTAGTATCTACAAAGGATATGGGACAATTAAATAGACGCTCGGTCATAACAAAATAAAAATAAAAATGGAGTCTCATCTGCATTTGCATCTATATCTTTACATGTATCCATGAAATTGATTATGTATAATTGCTGAATTGTATTGACCTAATGACATGCAATGCTGTGTACATATTGATGATTTGTATGATTAAAATGAATGATTGGATCATTCTGGAATGATTACGTGAAATGTTTGTAGTTCATGATGCAATTGGATAATATGATATACTTGTGAATTTTGTTATGAACTTGTGATATTTGTGTTTGACTTGGGTGAGCACATCGATGATGGTTCACTCACTAAGTTCGCAAAACTCATCAAAATTACACTGTTGATATTTACGTACTGAGGAGACCTAACTTTCAAGTTTGTCTAATAGAAGTTAGTATAGTCAATTTGGAAACAAGAATGGCTCAAAGGTCTGGTCAGCTGATGTGTGAAGTCTAGATAGATTGTTCTATTAGCATCTCATGTTATGTTAGATATTTTTGTATAAAACAGTAACCTCATAGATGCTTTTGTATTGTAAATATATGGATTATGTGATGCAATGACAATGTATGTACATATTTTGTTAATGAAATGAGAAGTTTGACCATTTTCAATACTTGTATTATGTGTGATGCCATAATAAATGAATGTGATTGCTCTAACATGCCATTCTCATAGGGTACGTTCTTGAATGTGCACTGGATGTTCGAGCATGTGCTCTATGGTAGTGGTGTGCTACATTACTCGCCAAGCTTTTGCAAATGACTTATTACTATTTTTTAGGGCAGAAAAGTAATCCATCAACCTCCTTATGAAATCAATGGAGGAGTTTAAAATAATTTTAAGATTGAGAAGCAACCTTAATAGAATCTGCTTATACCTTTATACAAATAGCAAAATGAAAGTTGCTTTGAAAGCAATGAAGATAGGACTGAAACAAGTCAACTTTCCCATCAAGTATTTAGGAGTGCTAATTTCCCAAAGAAGAATCATTACCCGATGGACTCCTTCAATAGGAAAATCAATCAATGGTGCAATAAATACCTAAACTATGGTGAAGATTTCAACTAGTACAGACTATATTGAGTAACATAGCTACCTACAGGATCAACTACTTTCCCTAAGAGAGTGTCAAAGGAGATAGATAGGAAACTAAGGGATTTCCTATAGGATGGATCAAGACACAATAACACAAGGCAAAATTCAACTGAGTAAAATATGTAAACCAAAGAAATAGGATGTTTTGGGAATCTACTCAGCCAGACTACTCAATAAGATCTGTTTGGCTAAGAACTTATGGTGACTATATAGTAAGAAAGAGGAGCTTTGGGTAAAGTGGGTACATAATGTTTTCATCAAAGAGAAAAGTCTATGGAACTTGAAGCTCGAGCAAAATATGTCATGGAATCTAAAGTGAATAATGGGGACAAGGCATTGGATGTAGGAACTAGTTTCTCACAAGATAGGAAATGGTGAATCCATACTGTTTCGGTGTGATAACTGACATAATAAAGGCCCTTTATATAAAATTAAGGAGATGCAACATCTAAAACTTGATGTGATACCTGACACAAAGGATATCAAGCTTATTATGAACAATATGAGAAGATGGCCCTACCATAAGAATAGAGGTATGGAAATTATAATGGATAATTTGCCTACTTACCAAGAATCAAAACAAGATGAAATCATGTGGAATGCTAAGGGATAAAAACCTTTAACTCAAAAGCTTGCAAATCCTTTCTCCAAAAGGATTCACAAAATATAGTAACGTAGAGAACACTAGTATGGATAATGATATCAGTCCATCACTTGCTTTCATCATGTGGTTGGGGCTAATTAAGAGACTCTTAACTAAGGACAAAAATAAATTTTCAATTGCATTATTGGAGTGTGAGCTGTGCAACTCCTACCCTGAAACTTTGGACCATATCATGGTCAAATGCCTATATGCTCTACACATATGGAGGAGGATACAGGGGGTACTCAACATAAGAAAACTAGTCCACCCATGGAATGAACTAATTACTTAGATGGGGACCCTAAGAATGAAGAACAAGGCAAATTACAAGGTATTCAAAATAAGCTTGGCAATAGTGGTGTATAACATTTGGCAAGAAAGAAACTATAGAGTTTTTAGAAAGGAGGTTAAGAGTAAGGAGAAACCATACCAACAGATTTTTCTCCAGTGCAGACTAACCTTAATAGATAGAGGGTTAGCTATAAAACTCTCTTTAAACATAAGGGAAAGGTGGCTACTAGATTAAGATCTTTTATTCCAGCTATAACAGAGATGGTTTAGATCCTCTATATTTTGTAAATATAGTTCTTTAGATCCTTGTAATTTGTAGATACATATTTATCAATGAATTGAAATTACTTTTTGAAAGAAGAAACTTCGCAGGAGAGCTCAAGAAACTTCTTTAGGGATAAGTTTGGTCTAAATGCTTCACCGCTAGCATTTTAGTAGATTGCGAGGCCAATGTATGGCCTTCTAAGGAGGTTAGACCCCTCAGAGTTCACGTTAAAGATTTGCACCAAGGAGGCTACAAACTTGTCAAGGGTGTTAACTTTCCAAAAGTGGAAAGTTTTAAGGGCAAAACAATAATTTAAGTAGAGAGAAGGTAGAGCAAAAGTTTTGAGATTTGCTAGAGTTTTGATTCAAATTCAAATTTAATACAAGGGATTGAGAAATCATATGCGTGAATAAATTATGTCATTAATAATAAGAGTTACATGTAATTTTAAAGATAAGACTACAAAAATCTTATAAGTTAGAGTCAAATCTATTCAGGAAATTAATAGACCAAGTGCATTTTTAAGGGTTTTGATTATAAAGAGATTTTAATCTATCAATTTTGACAAGTGTTGTATTTTCTGGGAAGGAATATGGCCTTAAATTGGGAATTTATACTGATCCAAGGAACTAGGTTAATCATTAAATTAGGATAAATTCAAGCATAGAAATATTCGAATAACATTCTGCATCTAAATCATAATTATCAATTGATTGCCTTAGTCTTGCTCATTGCTTTGGTTTGTTATTTCATATTAGTAATTTTTAGTTTATCATTCCATTAAATTAATAAGTATTTTTGTTAGATTAGATAATAAAAAGATAATTAGTACTAGTACTTTTAGTCCTTATGGGGGAAAGCTTTCCGAACAATCAATTTCAAGACATAGGTGGTATTTTTAAGTACAAGTCTAAAGCATTTTATGCATTTAAA
>JAOQMM010120498.1:0-18111 GCA_027563515.1 Erythroxylum platyclados
CTGATCCCCCTAGATTGGAAGGCTCCTGGGCGAACATATTGAAGTTTCAACATCATAAAGCACTTTGAAGCACTTCCACAACGACATCACAAGTATTTTCAACCTCTTCACTATGGCTATCTTTCACAGCTTCAACAGGGGTTGTATCAGAAACTACACCAGTAACATCAACACTTGCACATTCAACAGTGTGGTTCTCCAACTCAATTTTCTGCAATTCCTGAGAAACAGAAAAAGTTTGCTTTAGTTCCAGATCAGCCAGATCCTCAACAACATAAGGAGGTTGCTCATTAGGCTACTCCAATATATCCTTTTGTTGCAATTCCTTACTATCCTCATTCGATTCTTTACCAACTGAGCAGATGTTGGCCAAATTCTCCAATTCCTCCTCTTTCCCAGTAGTTATCTTAGATTCTACTACCCCCATTAACTCCACGGAGAGGGTGGAAGTTTTGGCATATAAATAGAATTTTTGAGAATGCGTATTTTGGATGTTTATATCCGTGGATATATCTATGCAAGCTAACATATTTTGTAACATACTTATTGGTTATGTTTTAAAGTCCAAAAGCAGTTATTTTAGCTTTGTCGTCCACAATTTTGTTTTGTCCTTGCCTTATATTTTGGAATAGTGATTTGTTGTCAAGTTTAACTGTAGTTTAGGTATTCTATTTATGAGAGAAATACTAACTTTTGCTTCTTAGGTAGTGGGAAGTGGAGATCTGGATTGAGACGCTCTTCTAAAAGCGAACTTTGAAGCAGTTCCAATGGGTATACCATTACTTGCACTTTCATTTGTTCATCAGTTAACACACCTAATTGTAGTAATTCAATATGGAAGCAAGTGTAACATTTTAGTCTCTTGTTTTTCAGAATGTAGTGCCTGTTCTTTGCACAAATCTTGAAGGAAACCTTTCATAAGTAAGATGACATTTCTTATCATCGATACTTAATGTTAACCCTAATAATATGCAGATGTTAGAAACTATACATCAGTGTTGTTTTACAGTACTAGAACAATTCTTGTCACCCATTTGTCCTTGGTAAATATGTGATTTGTCATTTCAAGTCGCCTTTGGAATTACTTCCATGCAGCAGCATTGCCTTAGTGGGGCTTGTTACTTTTAGTAAGTTTCTTGTTGAATGATAAAAGGTCTATCCAGAGCGTTTTCATTTTACTAAAATATGAAAGCCAGCATATTAGTTATGAAGCTTTAAAGTATTCAAATTTGAAACTTTCCTTCGTTTCAATAACATGTATTAGTGGTTTACTGTGAAGTATGTTACTATCAATTATGTACTTGTATGTGGATTTGTTGACTTTAACTTGATAGATAAGTATACTTGTCACCTATCTGACTTTTACGCTGCATCCTTTTTTCGGTGCATTTTCCTAACGAAGCATCATAAATGTGTAATCCTAATGTGAATCACTTAATGTGTTTGTTACCTTTTACTCATTTTCTTATCATAAGGTTGTTTATGTTAACCCCGTTCTTTTTCTTTTTACTTCCAAAACTTTGTAAAGATTAAAAAAAAATGTAGTCCGATAGATTCTTTTATGTTATTGTGTTTTTTCTTCTTCCATGTACTAATGCTATTTTATCTCTCCCTGTAGATATATTTATGAACCAACAGTTGTTTATGATGTTCACTTTGATTGCTTGTTAGAAGATTCTCTACTATTGATGGGAATCTGTCAGTGGTTGTTGGAGCTAGTCCGTATTCATGATACAAATGGAGATGATGATGGTGGCTTAAAATTTTGTTGATATAAAACTGGATTCTAATGGAATTAGTTCAAGTTATGTATACTTCTTATTTTATGTAAGAATGTTGTTCAAGAGCTAGATACACTGTAATTTTTTTTTGTAATATCAGCATTTATAATTTGTAAATTGATCTCTGTATTTATTATTTTGTCCATAAGAAGGTATAATTTAATGATATTTTACTTTTTATACATAATATTTCAAATTATCAATTATTTTTGTATAATAAATTAATAACAAAAAATTGAAATATTATATATAATAATATGGAATAAAAATGTCACAAATAATTATAATTAACATAGTATAATATTTTATTAAAATATATATTAAAAATTTAACTACATTTTACAAAACGTAGCTAAAAACGTTTGGCTATGTTTTAAAAAACATAGGTAAAACTTTTTGACTACCTTTAACATGATAAATTTCTCACAATACATACAACTTCGGACCACAACAGCCCAATCTGGAAGGAGCCAGTCCCTTGCACACTCAGCTGAAAATTTTACACAATCAAAAGCTTACAAACCAAAATTATGAGTGAAAACTTGGAGCAAACTTCCATATTGAGGACTACTATGAGGTCCCTTTCTCCTTATGACAATATACAACCACAAGGCACTTACTAGATCACCTAAAGACATTATGAGCATTGACTATTCCTAGGATAAGGAAATTGGGATAGCTTCGGGTTTTGTTGGCTAACTGGTAACATGCAGTGGCTGAATGTGAGCATGAAGCTTGCATTCACTCTTGGGGATGTTAGCTATAAGCTAAATTTCATGGTTGATCCAGAGCAAGACATAATGAATTAGCCTACACAGTCATAGATAGTTATGTGGACATAAGGAGTTACATGTAACTATCCATATAGTAGTTATTTTACATGGTCTATAGGATATATATTCATTTAAATCCTCCAGACATGTTATGCTCTATTGTACTTCATATTTCTGCAATAAAAGTCCCATATTTACCAAAATTGTGTTGTTTCCTTTCTTAGTTATTCAAGGTGTTTCAATTATTCTGCACAACTTAGACTGCTTGCATAACATGATCTTTTACTCACATATATGGGTACATTTTGCTGAATCAAGTGAGGGGACTTAATTGCAATTATAGGGCACGAGATTGATGAGTTTCATAGCCTTAAAATTCACCCTATAACTTGTTGGTATCAGAATAAGGTCTGGAATTTTTAGGTTTGTTTTTCATATTGGAAAAATTGTTTGGTGATAATGGTTGGGAATCAAAACCTTGGAGCGATAAGGGAAAGCCTGGATAGGCTGGAACATGGCATTGGAGCCATTATAGAGGATGAAACACTTAATTTTTTTTGTTATAACTGGATCATATGGACGAGGAAATCCATGTATTGCATCAATGAATGGATGCAATGTTGGTAGAAGCAAATAGGAGAAAGATGTCTTAGTTCTCGTTAGTAACCATGGTGCAATGGATGGTGGTGGCATTTGAACAAGGTTAAAAATCCCTAAACCTAAGCAATTTGATGTTGTGAGGGATGCAAAGATTTTGAAAAATTTTATTTGGGACATGCTGCTAGGTGCAGGAATGTGATAAGGTCAGATTGACAAGCATGTATCCAGTTGGAGATGCAAAATTATGGTGACTTGTAAGACTTCACAGTGATATAAATACTAGATGCCCTATAATTAATACATGGGAAGCCTTTGTGCATGAATTGAAGTAGCAATTTCTCCCCTAAAACACTTCCTAGTTGGCACGAGAGAATTTGTGAAAGCTAAAATAGGATGGTTCTTTTCGAAATTATATGAAGGCCTTTAGTCCTTTGATGTTAGACATCATTAACATGTCTGAAGAAGATAAACTCTTCAATTTCTTGTTTGGTCTTCAAACTTGGGGCACATATTCAGTTAAGGAGACAAAGAGTACAAGACTTTCCTAATGTAATAGTTGCAACAGATAGGTCAATAGACTTGCATCCAAGCAAAGACAAAGAGGCAGAGGGAACCTTCAAATCATCCAATCACAAGGAGAAATTCAATCATTAAGAGAAGAAAAAATTTGGATGTGTAGGTCAAATAATGAAGGAATATATGGCTAGAATGATAAAGGGAAGGCCAAAGTTAATGGAAACAATGGTGCTTCTAGTAATGGGCAGTAAAACAAAAGTATTGGATGTTATATTTTTGGTGGCCCTCATTATGCAAGGGACTGTCCCAAGTGAGAAAAAATCAATGCAATGGTGGCTGAAGATGAACGAGAGGGTGAAGTCGCCACCCTTACTAATACTCTCTAGTTATTGAACATTATAATGAAATAGAAAAGCAACAAACATGCTTTGTTAATGCATTTGCAGGTACAGATCAGTGGGATGATTGTGGTTACGATGGTGGATATAGGTGCTACTTACACCTTCATTATGGATTGAATAGCTGCAAAATTCAGATTATAAGTGAGCAAAAGTACCAACAAATTGAAGACAATGAATGCCAAAACTAAAGATGTGATTGGAATGACATACAATGTCCTTTTGGCAATAGATGGATGGACTAGAAAATGAAACGTGATGGTAATTCCTTGGGATGATTTTGATGTTATTCTCAAAATTGATTTCTTATGACCAAGCAAGGCTGCAATTTATCCACATTTTGGTGGGATAATCTTCATGGGAGAATTAAACCCTCGATTTATCAAATATGGACAAATTGGTTCAAAAGGAAAGGGCAAGTAGAAATCCTCCTTCATTTTAGCTATGGTTATAGAGAAAGGGCTCAAGCATGGTGAGGAAAATTTTCCTGCAACAATGGTGGAAGTGAAAGAAAGACTGACCATGGAAGTATGACTAAATTGTTGGATTACTACAAGGACATAATTCCTTCGGAGTTGCCAAAAGAACTTCTACTGAGGAGGGCAATTGATCATCAAGTTGAATTGGAACCAAGAGCCAAACCTCATGCCTAATTACCATACAAAATGTCTCATATGGAGCTCAAAGAATTCAGAAAAAATTGGGAGGACTATTGGAGGTAGGTTACGTTCAGTCCTCCAAAGCACCTTATAAAGTTCCAGTATTATTTCAAAGGGTCTTTATGGATATGTGTGGATTATAGTGCATTGAACAAAGTTATGATAAAGAAAAAATATCCAATTTCGTTGGTGCAATACCTGATAGACAAATTGAGTAAGAAATCTATATTCTCTACGTTAAATTTACAATCTAGTTATTGGTAGGTCATAATTGCAGATGGAAACCACTTATGTGATAAGGTATAAAGCTTAAGAATTTTTGGTTATACCTTGTGGCTTAACAAATGATTCTGTAATGTTTTGCAATCTAATGAATGACATTTTATATGAGTACCTAAATGATTTCACAGTGGTTTACTTGGATGATATAGCAGTGTCCAACAATAGCTTAGTGAGGCATATTTCTTATTTGTGATAGGTGCTAGATTATTAAAAAATGTGAGTTTGTTAAAGCTGAAAGCAAGTTCTTGGGGCATTTGATAAGCAATTGAAAGGTGAGAATGGATCCTAACAAGGTGTAAGAAATTATGGATTAGCAAGCATCGAGTAAAGCCCAAGAGTTGTGATATTTCCTTGGTTTAACAAACTACTATCATCGGTTCACATAAGGATACTAATAGAAGGTGACGCAACTCACATATATGCTTAAAAATGGAAGGACATAGGACTGTTCAGATCATTGCGTGGTTACCTTTGAGAAGTTTAAACAGGTGATAGCTTAAGAACCAATTTTGTGATTGCCTAACTTTAAGCTTCCCTTCGAAGTTTATACTGATGCATTTGATAAGCCAATTAGGGGAGTATTGGTTCAAGAAGGACATTATGTTGCCTTTGAAAATAGAAAATTGAATGAGAAGGAAATGGTTGCGATAGTTCGTTGCTTAAGGGTGTGGCATGTCTGCTTATTAGGTCCTAAGTTTAGGGTGAGAACATATAATATGGCAAACACCTTCTTTAAGGTGCAAAAGAAGCTGTTGGCCAAGCAAGCTAGATGGCAAGAATTCTTAATTGAATATAATTTCACATAAGAACACAAGTTTAGATGGTGTAACCAAGTGGCAGATGCATTTAGTTGAAAAGAAATTGTGGTTACACTATCTAACCTATGAAGAATTGAGGCAGATTTCATGACATCATCCGACAAGATGGGAAGCTAGATGCTACATATTTTTGATTGGTGCAAGAAGTACATGATTAGGTTACTAAACAATATTGGCTTAAAGATGGGTTTCTTTGCAACAAAGGGAGGCTGATTATATATGCTTTATTTCAGTGGATTGTGACGAGAGTTGATAAAGGAATCACATGATTCTCCATGGGATGATATCACTCTTATCTAAAGCATATACATGGTCACAAATGGAGCAAGATGTTGAAACTTATTGCAAAATATGCTTAGTTTGCCAACAAGATAAATTAGAGAGGTAGAAGGAAGTGAGATTACTCCAACCCGTCCCTATTTCAAAAAAAAAACGGATGTCCATTTCTATGGATTTTGTTGTGGAATTTTTGAAGATAGAGGGAAAAGCCTCAGTATTATTTATAGTTGATCATTTTCTAAGTATGATATCTTCTTAGCTATGCCATCCTCTTGTACAGTAGAGATATCAACTGATTTATTTTATCGAAATATTGTCAAAAATTTTGGTATTCTAGCATATGTGGTGAGTGATAGAGATCCACGATTCAATTAGTTAGTTTTGGACAATATTGTTCAATATGATAGGGCTAACCTTAAGTTTCCTACTACTAATCACTCTCAAATATATGAACAAACTAAAAGGATTAATGCACTGCTAAAAGACTACTTAAGACACTATCTGAGTGTAAGTCAGAAAAATTGGCTGAATTTATTGGATAGTACACAATTTGCTTATAGTTTTTATCCATCTTCTGTAATTGGAAAAAATCTCTTTGAGTTGGTCTTAAGGCATCATCCTTTGACTCATTTGGAGATAGCCAAACAGTAGCTTAGAGGCAAGTGTCCTGTTGCTTATAATTTTATGAGAGATAAACATGAACTTTTGGATGAAGAAAAAGACAACCTTTAGAAAGTCGTGTGTAGGATGGAGAAATATTCCAATAAGCATATGCGTCCTTTGGAATTTGTTGTGGGTGATAAGGTGTTGTTGAAGCTTACACCTTAAATATGGAAGAAGATAAGTGGGAAGATGGAACACAAAGGCTCAATTCCTAAATATGATGGTCCGTTCGAGGTTATTAAGAAAGTTGGTAATGTGTCTTATCAACTTAACTTACCTAAAAGGTTGAAAGTTCACCCCACGTTCCATTTGAGTTATTTGTGCAGGTTTTATCATTATGATGAGGAGCAATAGAGGAGTAAACAAAGACGTTCACCTTTAAATATGTATGTCCTATATGATGATGAGATTGAAAAATTCTTAATTATAAACTATTGGGAAAACAAAGAAGAATTGACGAACTGAATTTCTTGGGAAATGGAAAGCAAAGATGTGGTGGACATAACTTGGGAGAAGGACTCTTCTCTATAGATTTGAGGACAAGATCAAGAAAAACTTGGAAGACATCCCGACGAGGATGTTAACTCCTTTTAGTGTGGGAGGTTTATGAGGCCCCTTTGTCCATTTAACGATATATAGCCACAAAACACTTACTAGACCACTTAAAGACATTAAGAACATTGACTATTCGTTGTATGAGGAAACTGGGACAGCTTTGGGTTTGTTGGTTAATAGGTACTATGCAGTGGCTGTACATGAGCATGAAGCTTACATGCACTCATGGGGATGTTAGCTATAAGCTAAATTTCATGGTTAATCCAGATAATGGATTAGCCTAGACAATTATGGATAGTTATTTGGACATAGGCAGTTACATGCAATTGTCCAACTCCTTTGTCGTTTGAATTTGGCTTATCTATAGTAGTTATTTTACATGGTTTGTAGGACATATATGCATGTAAATCCTCCAGAATTGTTATGCTCTATTGTACTTCATATTTCTGCAATAAAAGTCCCATATTTACAAAAATTGCATTCGTTCCTTTCTTCATTATTCAAGGTGTTTCAATTATTCTACATAACTTGGATGTCCTGCATAATTTGATCATTGGTTCACATATTTGGGTGCATTTTGCTTAACCAAGTGAGGAGACTTGATTGCAATTACAAGACACAAGATTGATGAGTTTCATAGCCTCAGAATTCACCCTATAACAACTACCTTACTACAAAACTTATAATTAAGCTCATTAAGTGCAACAAACAGAGGAGAACCACCATTCAATAGCCTATTCTAATAATTAACAAGTGTAAGAGCAAATAAATATCTAAGGAAAAATAGCTAAAATAGAAAAGAAAAACATGTTGGATTTGGTGTTTCTTTTGGGCAATTCAACGTCAAAATCTTCATCTTCATTATAGAATTTCTTCTAGTAAGGGTGTTTCTTTAGACAATTGTCATCTCTTCAATGGGAACTCCTTTGGATGTCGGAAAGTACTTGTAAATAAAGATTTTCATGACAATCATACAGAAACTAAAAACTATAAACAAACTGAACTTCATATAGCAAAGCATTAGTGTGAAGTTAGACAAAATACGATCATAATTATGATAATAAATCTAAATAAAATGAAAATATTATGAGTACAATTGTGATTAAATAAATCTAAAAATATAATTATGTTCTGCAATTTAAAACCTTACTAAAAACATAAATCAAAACATGTAAAAATTATGTGAACCATGCGTACTTTAAGACGATTGCTTTTGAAGTTATGTTAGTATTTAAAAAATTTGTGATTGCCCCACTCCAAATTATAATATGATATAGATTTTGACTATATCATTTGCATTCAATTATTGTAATGTGCATCGTAATTTATCTTCATAAGAGTTAAGAAATCTAGACGAGATATGATTTTACACATATTGTAATAAAAACAATTTTTTATTTCTTGAAAGTCAAGTCAAGTTCACTTTAAATTTTATAACTTAATGTATGAACATAATAAAACATAAATATGAATTATACTTTATTTTGTAACTTGATATTGTTTTTTGTAATTTTCATTGAAATTTTTCTGAAACTGGTTCATTGCAACTACTGTAACTGGACATTTATCCAACTTCTAATGGTATTTATACGAACTAGTTGAGAGCACTCTACATTAGTGTATAAAAGGGTAGGTAAGAAGTGCTAACTTCTTTAGAGACTACAGCTAACCTTAGTAATTTAATTGAAATGAAATTCTAATTTTAATAAAAATTAAATTATAATTATAATTAAACCTAGTTAAATATTAATTGGACTTAAATAAGATCCAATATCTCATATTGGTCTTTATTTATTAAATATCTCATATTTAATACTAAAATTTCTCAAATTTATAATCAATTTCAACTTGATTAGATTACCTTTTCTCTCATCAACTATAGATCCATTGGGTTTCTCAATATATTGGCAACATATATAAATTATAACCCTAAATTGTATTTAGGATTAGATAAATCAAAATTATTTAATTTGTCTTTAATTATCTAATCAAATAATTTATATTTATAGATTAAGATTGATGAATCATAACCACTTAAATATTATGAATGTCAAAGTAATTTTGATTAACCTTTCTGTACATATTTTTTTTGTATAACTCAATCATTTCATCACACAATGTTCTAATAAAAATAGAACACGAAATTAATGTTTACTTTATTTGAGTCCAATCATATTAATTCTCTACCATTAGTAATTAATTCTATTAATGATATTTGAAAAATATTTTTGAAGTATTCTTCCAACTTAGCAAAGGATTTCCAATCAAACCTTATCGAGAACAATAGAGCATTTCACTTAATCATTTTAGGTGATAAATTCCATATTGGTCACTCAACTACTTCTATATATATATAGTTCATGCTATATCTAATACAAAGGGTTTTTTATGAGATGGAAATTAAAACTATTGTAGTTATCATATCTTTTTTTAATGAATTATATAGTCTGACAAATTCAACGAATGATAAAGTTATCAAATGCATCTAGGGTTCCTAGAACAATGTGTTATCTCAAATCGGATAAATCTTTAACCCTTCCCCCTCTTACTTCTGACCAAGCCTAACAAATCCTTAGCAATCTTTTTCTAGTTATGTTTGGAAAAATAGAAATAAATTGATAAGCTACCATTGATAATAATAAGTCATTCATGATATCATAACATAGCAATCCTTGAATGAGAAACTTTGGAGATCTCAGTTCAAAGATCACTTATATAGTCATCACAATGATAATTTTTTTTATAGATATACAAGTAATGTTTAAACTAAAAGTTATATATCAGGCCAGTTTAATAAACTTTTTTTTAGTAAGTACCCATATGTTTGTTTAAATATCTCCGTACTTTATTTTATGAAATTAACTACTTTCAAAATAAACAAATATAATGTGTGCTAGTCTTTCCGCTCTATTAATGTCTTGTCTTAATAGAATAATGATTAAGAACAATTTAGAGATAATATATGAGTATAATATGAATTTCATAATTATGATCTCATCATAATTTTATTTGTAATGTACATTTATCACATAACTTTATTTTATACATATTTAATTAAATGAATATATATAAGATAAAAAATTAAAATAATTATGTTAAAAAATTATAATCAATTGATTGATAGTACAGTATAAACCAACAATAAGATAATGGACAAACTTAAAAAAAAAACAAGAGAAAGGGGTCTCCTTCCAAATTTGTCAACTGAGATAATTAAGACCAAAGTTGCTGGACATCAAACAACACCAGTAATGGTTGAGAACATAAAGAAGTGGTAGCATCAAAATCGACAGTTTTGATGAGGATAACAAGAATTTAAGTGACACATTGGAATATAAGAATGCAAATGGAAAAACTGTAATTTCTTTAAAGGATGTCTTTCCATAGATGTTGAACATTCTTTCATACCTCACTAGTTTTGATAATATTTTTGAACTCCTCAGCTACATTTGGAATTTCTCGTACCCTAATTTGTAAAACCTATATATTATATGTGGCTCATTGATAATTATGGTTTTAATAATATTAAGTGTTAAATTCTGATTGATCAATTTGATTAAGTAAGATAATGTAGATTAAAACTTACCATTTGATAGAAACGGTTCAGATATCCTTATTTCATTTGAAACTTGTCATCTCTCTTGCCTACACACCTTAATTTACGTTTTCACCTTCAAAAAAACTGGATTATTGAGGGAAAGAGGAGAGAAATTAAGTTTTTTCATATTCAATCACTTTGAATGGTTTGTCTCAATTAAAATTAAACTTATGAATCAAGGTATGTAATTCTTTTTTTATATTTTTATTAAAAATATAAAATTTTAAGATCTGGGTTAAAGATTATTGTGATTATGTCTATGCAACAAATTATGCTTACATAATCAACTATGATTTAGCTTCTTCATGGTGGTCTCGCTCAATTAATGAATTGGGTGTCTCTAAAAGGACAAGTCACTACAATAAATACAAGCTACATTTCTTTTGCTATGTTTTAAAATTCGCAGCCAATAATAAATATTTTGCTACAAATTTTCTAAATCATAACGTAACGAAGAAATATCTAAGAAAAATATTTTGCAAATTTTTAAAGAATATTAGTTACATTTATTTTAATTACGTATTAATTTTTGTAGCAAAAGTTGTTTCAGTGAATAATCTATATCTAAATATTGTAGGTAATTAATTTTAGCCATATCTGTTTTAACTTCGAATTCGATTTTATAGCCAAAAAATTTTGGAGAAATGTTTTTGTAGCAAAAACGTTTCACCTACGTTTTCAATTGTGGCTAAAACTTAAATCTGCCCTAAAAATAAATGACGTCGTATCTTGTTGTGACAAAGTAATGAACAATAAGCCTCCCGATACCCCCTTGTAAGCTTTGCCAGGCTTTCATTCATCCTCTCTTACGCTAACGTACTCCCTGGTTTTCATCAACCCATCTTCTATAACTTTCTTCCTCCTCTGTACAGGTACAATATAGGTCAAAGCTGGTCCCTTCAATAATTGACTCAAAATCACGTCGCTGATCCTCACTGCTACGAATCCATAAGTTCCTTCAGAAAACCCCGACTAGTTTTATGGGATTCAAATTCCCTTAAGATTATGCTTGATTATGTATTTTAACGTCGTCTGCATTTTCTCTAGGTCTAGCTAAAACCCTTGAATTAGGTTCATTAACATGATGAAAGGAATAACAAGAACATTCTGTTTCCGTTGCATGGGCCAGGGCAAATTGAAGCCTAACTTCCGTTGATAGCCACTTGATCGTCGTCATCGTTAACACCTAGTAAAGTCCGCTGAGGCGTAGTATTAGGAAGGTCTTATAGTATGTTGTTTTACTCTTACGTAATTGAGAGGCTGTTAAAGAATTTGTACGGCGTTAGATTCACTTTCTACTAAAACGAAAAGCTATGGGAAGATAAAATTAAAGATCAGCGAAAAACACTTTATGGGTACAGGATGGGCAGTTCAGGGGATAGACTACCATTTTCCATATTTGTTGCTCATAGGCTCGAATCGTGGGAGTGATGCTTACTAAAACAATAGATTCAGTAGAATTCTAAACTGTAATGATGATAACTCTGAATCTCAAAATTCAGATAAGTGAAGTTTTGTTCTGTTAGGCTTGACCGACCGCCCTATAGGAACTTTCTTATAATATTTACTCAAGTTCTCCCAAGTCACATACCTACCTCTGACTTATATCTCTATTCCTCTTCTGGTACAGTCACAAATATTTATTTGATGCTTTGGCAATAGAGAAATAAAAGTCCTAAGATTCTAGAGATAGTTAAGATTTTGTTTCTGCAGTCTTTGACCTTTAATTCTCACTTTTGAACCATCATGTATACTGATACAGTTGTTTCCACCAACTTTCTTCCTATTTTTCAGTTGTCAGATTCATGCTGTACACCTTGGACTAGAAGTAAAGACAAGGACACTATGCACTTGACCACCGTTTGATTGTGCTGCTGCTAGATATTGGTTCGAGCTATCATTTTCATAGATTAAATTTCTGCAACTTCTTCCGACTATCACTCCTCTGTAGATCATATTCTGGGTCAAACTTGTGGTAGAACAAACCCAAGCTTAGACCAGGTCCTAAAGTTTGGAATGGAAGTTTCCTTCAGTTACGTAGTTTGAAAATTATTTAGATGTCTATTCCATGAGTAATTACCGAATGGGATATTATTTAGGATTGAAAACTGACAACTACTAATTATGAAACTATACTAATAAATTCAAGTAGCTTTCTAATTGGCTAAGATATTTGTTATATTAATAGTTTAATACTATATGTGTTCACTTATCTTATTCTTATACTGAAAGGACTTTTTAACACATCATACAACTAATTTTTCAACTCTTGGTCGGCTGTATGATATCATCTTACAGTAGAATTGAAGGATATGATTGTAGATATGATAAGTTGCATGCAAGTCATAAATAGTATCTGAAATTTAGAGTGACTGTACTTTAAATAGTTTTTAATAAGTTAGATTATGAGGATTGTGTTTTACACTTTTACTATATTTTTTCGTATTTGCCATTTCAAAAAAATTTTAAATAATAGAAAAACCACAGCTATATTTTCGGAATTACCTAATAGCCTAAAAGTTATATTCATCAGTTGATCTATTTAGTACGCTAAGCGAGAATATGAATTGAGTGGTAACTAGAATTGCTTTACTTGTAATATGTTACTTATATTAAGTACATTCATTAATATGTTATGAAATAATGGAATGGTGAATCCTTTAATCAAAGGCATCCTTTAATTTAATAAGTAAATTTTGTTCTTATCAATTTTTGAGTTGCAAATTTGATATAACATACTTTATTCTTAATATCATAGTTTGGTTATGAATAATATTTGCTCTTCTTCTATTCTAGGGTTTGTTATAGTCAGCCAATCAATTGCATTCTTTAGTAAAATATAAACTTGATATGTCAATTTTGATTCCATTATGCTATTTGTGACTTAAATTGCATTTACCTAAATCTCAGCAATCAAAGTTAAGATATGGTATATAATCAATTGTTAATTCGAAGTATAGATAAATTCTATACTTGATGAATTTATCATTGCGAACGTTTTAAAGCTAGTAATGCTAGAAGTTTTGATCTAGGTGATGAAGGTGATAACAATATCAACGTGGCTGATGGTGATAATAATATTGTTGTAGATAATGGAATTCAAGAAATGTTGGAGGACATGGAGAATTATATGGAGACTATAAATGATAGTACTATGCCTAATATATTTGATAGAATTACACAAGATAATTTGAGAGTTTAATTAAAGAAGCTCAAGATGAATTATATTTGGGATGCTCTAATTTCTCACAATTATTTTTTGTTGTGAAGTTGTTGCACTTGAAGATATATAATAGGTGGAGTAATAATTCCTTTGACATGTTGATTGACTTGCTCAAAGATGCATTACCGATTAGCTATAATTTGCCCAAATCTTACTTTGAAACATAGAAGTTATTGAGTAACATAGGATGTGGGTATATATTAATATATGCTTGTAAGTATGATTGTCCTATTTTTTAAAAGGAGTTTAAGGGATCTTTAATAATTCGTAATTCATACATTAAGGTGGCAAGTGGATGATGGAAAAAGGGAAAAAGATATCCCATAAAGTTTTGAGATTCTTCCCTATTAAACCATAAATACAAGGACTATTTATATTAACAAAAACAACTATTGATATAAGGTGGCATAAAAAAGATGCATTGATGATAATGTCATGCGTCATCTAGCAGACTCAAAGGCATGGTTTGTAGAGGATTATTGTAATATTCAAAGTGGGTTGTCCTCTGATGGATTTAATCCATTTAGTAATATGAGTACTTTTTATAGTATGTGGCTAATAATTCTTGTACCATACAATTTACCCTTATGAAAGTGCGTGAAGGGGCCATTTTTTTGTTGTCTTTGCTTATTTCAGGGCCTATTGCTCTTGTTAAAGACTTTGATGTATACATGCAACTATTAATTGACGATTTAAAATATCTTTGAAAAGTTAGGTTAGAAACTTCTGATGCTTTAAATATTGAAAATTTTAATATGTATGCGGTTGTTTTGTGGATTATAAATGATTTTCCAGCCTATGACAATTTTTCCAAATGGTGTGCTAAAGGGTATATGACATGCCTTGTGCGCAATCATCAAACTCATTCTATGAGGCTGTGAAACAAAATATGCTATATGAGACATCATTGTTACTTGGCACATGGCCATAGATGGAAAAGAAGCAATTTTTTTAATGGTAAAGTAGAACATGGTGAAGCTCATTTGCACTTATCAGGAGATGATGTCCTAGATCAATTATCATATTTGCAAGATTTTACTCCTGTTAAACACCCAATTAATAGAAAGTGAAAGCGAACTTTTCTTGATCTCAATTAGAACAGAAAAACAAAATTTTTAATCGCCTTATTGGAAGAAATGAATATTAAAAAAAGATTTACATTTGAAAAGGAGAGATGATGGATCATATATGATTCCACCTGCTTGTTACATTATGTCAAAAAATGTGAAACAAACTTTTTACTAGTTTCTTAAATCAATTAAGTTTCATGATGGGTATGCCTCAAATATAGCTTGTTGTCACAATGCAAATGATGGAAAAGTTTCAAGCTTGAAAAGCTATGATTGTCATGGGTTTCTACAACAGTTACTTCCTATTAGAATATATGGGTGTTTTTTAAAGGATGTGTCGACAAATTTGGGTAAATTAGGTAATTTTTTTTAAGCAATTATGATGTAAGACACAAAATCTAGAAGAAATTGAACAAGTGGAAAAAGAAATTGCTTTGGTTCTTTATAAGCTTGAACTAGTTTTTACACCATCATTCTTTAATGTTATGGTGCATTGGACAATTCACTTGCCTTAAGAGGTAAAACTTTATGGCCTGGTTCAATTTCGTTAAATGTTCACGATTGAAAGGTAAGTTATTTTCAATTATACATTTATTTTATTTTGTTATTATTTAGTAGAAAATGTTGATCTTTTATACTTCTTTAGGTTTTGGGGCTTTCTTAAGTGTTACATGAGTAATAAAGCTCAACCTGAAGGCTTTATTGCAGACGCTTATGTGTCAAATGAATGTTTGACATTTTGTTTTATATTTTTACATGACATTGAGACATGATTTGATAGAGAAGAACAAAACTTTGATTTTGATCAAAATGGTGGCTTGTTAGTTTTCTCCCAAAAAGTAACACCACTTGAAACATGAAAATATGTGGAGTTAACTAAAGATGAACTTGAAATTGGCAATTGGTACATTTTGAAAAATTGTGAGGAAGTCAACTTATATATGGAGTATGTATATTACTTCTCATAAATTAGTTTATATTGAAATATAATATTTAGCCTCTCTTACATTAATTTTCGTTTTAATTAGAGAGCATAAAAGTGAGATTAAAAGCAAAGGTGAAGTTAATATTAAAGAAAGGCATAAGATAAACTTCCCATCATAGTTTAGAACTTGAGAAAGTTATCTGTGTAAAAGCAGAAAAAGATGAACATTGTTGTTAATATTACAACATTAACTGTTAACGATTTTTCTTTTCCTACAGATGACATAGCTACATAACTGTAAATTGCCAAAAGCAACAAAAGCATTATATGCTTTAATATGTAGGCCTCATATGTGTGGTAAAAAACATATAGATTACATTATTAATAAAGTTAGATTTCATAAAAAAAAAAGTGACAGTTACCTTAGAAGCCAAAATTGTGGGCTTGTTGTAAAGGGACAATGTAAGGATGAATTTATTGAATTTTATGGTGTTATCTCTGAAACAATTGAGTTAGATTACATCTTGTTCTATTTAAGTGCAAATGGTTTAATCTTAGTGACAAAAGGATGACCATAAAAGTGATTGACAATATTACTAACATTAATTTTAGTAACACTTGGTATGAAAATGAAATAGTTTATCGCAAATTAACTAAAGCAAACGTTCTATCTCAATGACACTATATTGGGAAGCAATTGGGAAGTTGTACAAAATTTTGAACAGTGATTGATGTTTGTGAAAGGGCAAATGGAGAAATGGTTCAAGACAGTGATAAAATATATCAAAAGATTGAATTGCAATAATATTGTAGCACTCAAAATTGAAGATGAGGATATATAATTCTTCCATAAGAGAGATATTGAAACCATTTGCTTTTATAATTCATGTGAAAAGTAGCTCCCCAGTCAAAGAGTCAAAAGTAGTGACTTCTTGCTTTCAATTATTATTACTGCTTGATAATATATAGCATGGTCATCATTTGAAGTACTTACAAAATTTCCTTGAAGACTAAAATTTTTATTATTTAAATTTCAAAAATCCTTTTCTAAATGACTATAGTTTTTATAGTTATGACTTTTAAATTCTTCTTACTTCTTAATTTTGATATACTATGATTTTAGCTCCTACTTAGGCTTCATTTTGTTGGTCTCCTACCTATCACTGTCACGGATTCAACTTGTCATAAACTAGGCTGCATTTTTTCCTTATTCTTGTGCCAAATTTCTTTCTATAAAATTGTGACTGCAACATCATCAAAGACTTGGTAGTCTATAAGAAGATAATTAGTAAATTGATGATCAATTGATCATATGACTTAAGTAAAAGTTCAACACATTTATGTGACTCCATTCTATAACATAACAACGTGAGTTAAGAGAATAGAGTAATCAAATTATTAATATGCTCTATCGTCAAAGTAGATTCTAAAATTCGAAGAGTATAAAGTTTCCTCTAAAGGAAATTTTTCTTATGAAATGACTTGACTTCATACACATTAGAGAGACGATCATGTAAGAAATATATGGCCTGATGTTATGGCCCATATTTTCTGTAGGCCCATATTAAACTTGGTTTAGGGTTTCTCTTAATTTAATAGTATATTAAATCTTGATCGTTAATTTAGCACTTGATGGATGTCCAAGATTTAATGTTAATAGGAAACTGTATATAACTAGTCCTTCCTCTACCCTAATTAAGTAAAGACAAAAAACAATACAGAATGAAGGTATTCGTTTATTGGGCTATCCATCAAGCTATCGTACAAAAAGAGGGTTAAAAGAGAGAAACTAGTTCGTGATCATTGAAAGCTTTCTCTCAACATCATGACAAATTCTGCTCAAGATAAGTGATTTATTCGCCTCATCTATGTGGTTATTATTATATTCAAGATCTGTAACATCCCTAAACATACCCTAATCGGAATTAGCATGATTAAATGTGGAATTAAATGATTAAAATTGAGTAAATT
>JAOQMM010120999.1:0-18103 GCA_027563515.1 Erythroxylum platyclados
CTGTTGTTGGGAGTCAGAAGCAGCAACTTCAAGTTTCATGTGCGGTGCGAGTGAAAATCCCAACCAGTGCTGGATGGAGAACAAGAGAGTAAGGTGATTAAGATCATTAGGAATCGAATGAAGGCCATGGGCTGGGAGATATCCGACATACAAGGTATAAGTCTTAATGTGGTTATGTGTAGGATCAACTTCAAAGAAGGATGTAGAGTAGTGAGGGAACATCGACAAGGATTATGAAAGAAGCGATCAAGAAGGAAGTAGATAAGATATTAGATGCGGGTATTGATATTTGTTTACATGTTGATTCATTTAATATACTACACTTAGTGATTAATGTCTTAGAAATGCTTAGGATACTCACTTTAGCTCATATTTGATTTTAGGTACATGTTGGAAGTAAAGAAGCTAAAGTGACATGAAAGCATGTCCATTGAGACCATCTTCTTAAATTCCATACTTTATTGATTCATGGAGTAAGAAGAAAAAAAATCAAAGTTGCAAATGGTTGCACACGTTTTTGCCATACAAAAACATCAATTTAATGGAGTAAAATGAAGCAATATGATAGTCCAAAATGTAACAGACGTTGAGCAAAAACGACATCCTAGCAAAGAGGAAACAATAGCTGAAACGCAAGGCAGCAGTTAATGGGACAACTCTATGCATGTGAAATTAATGGAAGAATAGAGAGTAAAAAAAATGCAAATTGTTGTTTGCGTTTAACACAAAAACACTATATACATTTACATTAAACACAAACCCTGTTTGTGTTTAACATAAACGCAAACAATGTTTGTGTTTAATGTAAGCGCAAACGTATAGGTAAATTGATAAAAATGTTATCATAGAAATAAAGAGTAGCAGGAGGGTTTTAAAAAAGAAGCATGGGTTTAATAAAAGAGGGAGTGAAGGCGCTGTAGCATGATATATTTGGACAGAAACAAAAAAAGAAGGGGCAGTAGCATTTTCTAAAGTTCTCTCTTCGTTCTTCAATGCTGATGGAGAGGATGGAGATGGTTGATGGTGGAAGCTTGAAGATGGAGATGGAAGGCTAATTCCCGACACCGGTTTGGAGGTGTAATTGAGGTCGAAGCACATTAGTCATATTATTGTCGTGTATGGTTTTCTTTCCCTCTTTTCTGGTTGTTTATGTTATCTTGTATGGATTGATTAGGTTTTTATTTGAGAATGATTTTAATGCTCTATTGAATCATTTTTCATGAAAACCTATAGCTAGAACTTGAATACGATACGTAATAGTCGTGTTGAAGGTCATATGTAGAAACTAACGGTATTAAGTCATTAGGGATAACGTAACATAAGTTAAATAAATCGAGCTTATGTGATTATTGCTTAGATTGGTATGTTTTCTCACTTGTAATGCGGTTGTCCGGATAAACTTAGAGAGTTTGTTCTAAGTTTTCTAATTGTTAGGGTTAATTAATGAGCTCTTCTTAATTAACTACAATCTAAGGAAAAATCGGAATTAACAGAACTTATTGTTAATTTAGGATTAATAATCCTAAGAGAGGTGTAGGGATGATAATTCAATGACATATGTGAAATTGTGCTTAGGCTGAAAACCAAGGAACCAGATTTAAATTCATTCGTCAAATTTATCACTTTGTGATTGTTTAATTTGAGTTACTTTTATATATTCAATTTTACGTGTTTTTTAATTTTTATTGAACCAAACCCCCTGTTTTACATATATGTAAAATTTAGGAAAGTAATTGGATTTAATCTCTGTGGGAACGACCTAGACTTGCCATTGCTATAGTTGTAGTCTAGTTATTTTGGTAGTATTACGATGTGCGACTAATTTTAACATCATTGCCGGGGATTACTATCCTTTGCTTTTTGAATTTATTTGTTTTGTTTTATTTTGTTATTGTTATTTTTATTTTTATTAACTTCTTTTCTTATTTGGTTGGTTACAGTGTATGACACGATCTTCTCACATTGGTGAATTGAAATTTGATCCCGAACTTAAAAGAACACTATGTAGAGTTAGAAGACAAGTTGCACAAAGTTCTAAGGATCCATCATCATTTGACAGAAAATTTGATTCTTCACTAGGAATTCAAATAGCTTTAGATTTACTTTCTGACACTTCCAGTGATTCCATTTCTGATATTGGTTCTAACATGGCTGAGCAAAACAATAACCATACTCTTAAACAGTTGGCTGCCCCTGATTTTAGTCATCAACTTTTGTGCATTGATTTTCCCACTATTGATGTTGCTCTTGAGCTTAAATCTGGTCTAATTAATCTTTTGCCTATTTTTCGTGGTATGTTATGTGAAGATCCTCACAAGCATCATAAGGCGTTCCACGTGATCAATTCGAGCATTAAGCCAGCTGGGGTACAAGAAGAGTAGATTAAGTTGAGAGCATTCTCATTCTCATTGGGAGACATTGCCAAGGATTGGCTTTACCACTTGCCCTCAGGATCAATCACTATGTGGAATGAGATGAAAAGACTCTTTCTAGAGAAGTACTTCCTTGCATCTTGAGCTACAAATATTCAAAAGGAGATCTGTGCAATTTGACAACACCATGGGGAGACATTATATGAGTACTGGGAGCATTTGAAAAGGTTGTGTACTAGCTGCCTGTATCATCAAATCAGTTAGTAGCTCTTGATCCAGTATTTCTATGAGGGGCTTCTGCCACAAGAAAGAAATATGGTAGATGCAGCAAGCAAAGGTGCATTGGTGGACAAGGCACCTATTGAAGCCAAAAATCTCATTTTCAACATGCTGCTAACTTTAAATAATTCAGTATTTGAGAGGAGCCCCGACCATTGAAGGTTAATGAAGCTAGTACTGCTACATTGGAGCAACAAATAGCTGGGTTGACATCTTTGGTTAGGCAGATGGTTGCAAGTGGTGCTTAACAAGTCAAGGTATGTGGAATTTGCACAATGGTAGGACATCCCATTGATATGTGTCAAAGCTTACAAGAAACTTCAACAGAACAATTGAATGCTTTTGGAAGCTTTTCGGGTCAATCACAAAGGAATCCTAGCTACCCATAAGCACAGAACTCGGGATGGAATTCTTCTCCATTCAACACCTATGGGTAACAGGGACAACAACAAGATTCCTATCAACAACCATATCAAAGACAAGCTCAACCATCAAGTTTGGGACCTTCATTGGAAGAAATGATGAAAACATTGACTCAGAATCCCACTCAGCTCCAAAATAATGCCATACAATTTCAACAAAAAACAAGAGCTAGCATTCAGAATCTAGAGAATCAACTAAGTCATATAGCTACTGTGGTGAGATGATTGGAGAATCAGAATTCAGGTAAGCTTCCTTCTCAAACAACTGTGAACCTGAAAGAGAATGCAAATGTTATCATCTTGAGAAGCGGTAAAGAAATAGAGGCACCACATAAGACTTCTGTTATTGGTGATGAGGAAGAAGCTGAAAAAGAACTTGAAGTGCCTTCAAAAGAAGTGGAAACGGGAACTCAAGTAAGTTCTAAATCTCCTGTGGTTAAAAATTTTACTAAAACTTTACCTTCTTTTCCTAGCAGGTTTGCTAAATCGAAGAAAGAGGAGCAAGATAGAGAGATTTTGGAGATGTTTAAAAAGGTAAAGGTGAACATACCTCTAATTGATGCCATTAAGCAAATTTCTCGATATGCCAAATTTCTCAAGGAGTTATGCACATCGAAGAGGAAATTGAGGGGACACAAGAAATTAAGTGTGGAAGAGAACGTGTCTGCAGTCAGTTAGACAAAGCTTCCTCCAAAGTGTAAGGATCCAGATATATTTACAATTCCTTAGAAGGGCAATGTTCGATCTAGGATCATTGAAAGAAACATGTGTTATAATTCAATTAACTGATAGATCTAATGCTTATCCTGAAGGGGTTGTAGAGGATGTTTAAGTGCAAGTTAACGAATTGGTTTTCCCAGCTAACTTTTATATGTTGAACATGGAGGGAGAAAATTCATCTAACTTTGTACCTATCCTTCTGGGTCGACCATTTTTTAAGACATCAAAGATGAAGATTGGCGTGTATGCAAAAACATTGACTATGGAGTTTGATGGTGAAATTGTTCGCTTTAATATTTTTGAAGCAACGATGTACCCTAGTGATGTTCATTCTGTTTTATCAATTGATGTCATTGCTTGTTTGTCTTAAGAAGTATTTGATGTAGATGGTAAGGATGAGTTAGAAGTCATCCTTTACATGAGTTTAAAGGAAAATACTTTGTAGAATTCTAACTTTTTCATTACAGATGAAATGGAAGAAATGATGCTAGCATTGCAATCACTGCAATTAATACCAAGAAGGTATGATTCCAAATATTGAATTGCCAATATCTAATACAAAATCTCTACCTTCGATCGTGCAGGCACCTACAATTGAATTGAAGCAATTACCGGAGCACTTAAAATATGTGTTTTTGGGAGAAGGTGAAACACTTCGAGTAATCATAGCAAGGAACTTAACTAAGCTTCAAGAATAAAAACTCATTCGAGTGCTTGAGGACTACATCACACCTATAGGGTGGACTATAACTGACATTTAGGGTATTAGCCCTTTGATATGTATGCATTGAATCTTATTGGAAGAAGGATCCAAACCATCAAGAGAATCACAAAGAAGATTGAATCCTTTGATGATGGAAGTGGTAAAGACGGAGATCTTAAAGTTGCTTGATGTTTGTATAATCTATCCAATTTTGGATAGTAAATGGGTGAGTCCAGTCTAAGTAGTATCGAAGAAAACTAGGATTACTGTGGTGAAGAATGAGAATAATGAGTTGGTGCCTACAAGAATTCAAATTGGATGGCGAGTGTGCATCGATTATAAGAAGTTAAATGGTGCTACACACAAGGATCACTTTCCACTCCCATTCATTGATTAGATGCTTGAACGACTTGTGGGACAATCTCGCTACTGTTTTCTGGATGGGTATTCGAGATATAATCAAATCGTGATAACTCTGAAGGATCGGGAGAAGACAACCTTCACATGCCCATTTGATGTATGCTTGGACAATTTGAATTGTGTACTTGAATGTTGCATCGAAACTAATCATGTTCTCAATTCTGAAAAATGTCATTTTATGGTAGAACAAGAAATAGTTTTGGGACATGTAATCTTAGCTAAAGGTATTGGGGTGGATAAAGCTAAGATATAAATTGTGCGAAACTTACCCTACCATACAAATGTGCGGGAAGTTCGTTCTTTTCTTGACTATGTAGGTTTTCATCATAGGTTTATCAAGGACTTAGTAAGATCTCAACAAAACTCTATAATTTGTTACAAAAGGATGTACCCTTTGAGTTTGATGAGGGATGCAAGGAAGCGTTTGACAAGTTGAAATAACTTTGACTTCAAAACTGATCATTCAACCACCTAACTGGAGTCAACCATTTGAGATTATTTGTGATGTGAGCAATTTTGCTGTAGGTGTCATCCTTGGTAAAAAATGTGGTAAGATGACTCATGCTATTTACTACGTTTCCTGAACACTCAATCCAGCACAATGCAACTATTCCACCACTGAAAAGGAGCTTTTAGCTATTATGTTTGCGTTGGATAAATTGAGACCTTACTTTCTTGGTTTCAAATTTTTTGATCATGCAACATTAAGTTACCTTTTATGGAAGAAGGAAGCAAAGCCAAGGCTCATTAAATGGATTCTTCTACTCCAAGAGTTCGATTTGGAGATCAAAGACAAGAAAGGTGTAGAGAATTCAGTCACGGATCACTTAAGTCAAGTGTTGAAGGAGGAGGATTCTGTACCATTACAAGAACTATTTTCAGATGAGCAATTACTAATACTTCAAGGTAAGGTTCCTTAGTATGCTGATATTGTGAACTATCTAGTGAACCATGAAATACCTAATGATTTGAGTAAGGCTAAATGGAATAGGATCAAGAGTGAGTCCAAATATTATATTTAGGATGATCCTTAATTGTGGAAGTGTTTTTCTGACCAAGTGATTAGGAGATCTGTGCCTGAATTTGAATATGAATCAATTTTAAAATTTTGTCATTCGCATGCTTGTGGTGGTCATTTTGGGCCTAATAGAACTGTTACAAAATTTCTTTAATGTGGTTTTTATTGGCCAAATATTTTTCAAGAATCCTATGTGTTTTCTAAAGCATGTGAAAAATGCCAGAAATAGGGTAATTTATCCTATAGAGATCAAATGCCTTTATCTCCAATACTCGCATATGAAATTTTTGATGTATCAGGCATCGTTTTTATGGAACCATTTCCTTCTTCTTTTTGTTTTGTTTACATTTTGTTGGCTGTGGATTATGTTTTTAAATGGGTGAAAGCTAAAGCCACTAAGACTGAAGATTTTAAGGTTGTTGCATAATTTTTCAAGTCTAACATTTTTTCTAGGTTTGGAACACCGTGAGCATTGATTAGCGATAGGGGTACTCATTTTTGCAACCAATTGGTGGGGAATCTTTTAAAGAAGTACCATGTCACTCATAACGTGTCTACGACCTATCATCCATAGATGAACAGGCAAGCAAAGGTGTCAAATAGAGGAATCAAGTCCATCATTAAGAAAATGGCGAGTCCAAATTGTAAAGATTGGAGTCTGTGACTTAATGATGCTCTTTGTGCATATAAGACTGCATATAAGACACCGATTGGCATGTATCCATACTTACTGATCTATGAAAAGTTGTGTCATCTTCCAGTGGAAATTGAGCACAAAGCCTTTTGGGCCATTAAGTAATGCAATATGAAGATGGATGCGGTGGGTGATAAAAGGAAGCTATAACTGCAAGAATTAGAAGAGCTTAGGTTTGAGTCTTATGAGAATGCAAAAATTTACAAGGAAAAGACAAAAAGATTTCATGATAAGATGATTGTTAGGAAGAATTTTGTGGTTGGACAAAAAGTTCTTCTCTACCATTCACGACTTAAACTTTTTCTAGGTAAATTGTGTTCCCGTTGGATTGGACCTTTTGTTGTTACTAATGTGCTTCCATATGGTGCAGTTGAGATTGAAAGCTTACAGGCAAATAAGAAATTAAAATTCAATGGTCATCGACTAAAACCTTTCTATGAAGGATTCCAAGTGGAGGATGTGGAAGTGATAGGGTTAGAAAACCCACGTTATGAAGAATGAGCAACATGGAGTTGAGCCAACGACAATAAACAAAGGCGCTGGCAAGCCAAGGGAAGTTGATTTCTGTCTCGTTACATTTTTTGCAATTGCTATTATCCTTAAATGCTCCATTTCTTGCATTTAATGTTACATTGGGGACAATGTAAGTTTTAAGTGTGGGGGTAGGGATCTTAGTTTGATATTAGCTTTTATGCATCTTTTGAGCTCAATTGTTGCTTATGTGACTTCTTAGGCAATTTTCAAAATCAAACGTAAAAAATCGAAAATTTTCTTTTTTTCTATTGCTTTAAAGATTATTTAGTCATAATTAGAGTGTGAATTGACTAGAAAAATCCATAGCAACCTTAGCATGTACTTTTTCTCTTGTGATTGGTTAATGTGCATTATTCTTAAAAGAGTGGTGACTAGTGGTAGACAAAAACTAGTGAGATTTTGAGCCATATTAGAATGACACATTCATATTAGTCTCACTGTCTTTTGTTATGTTTGACCTTTATGACCTATGCATCCTTACTTTGCATTGATTTTCTATTTGAGACCACATTTTTATCACATGCATTTTTATGAAAATGATTAGGCATTCTTTGTTGATTACAAGCTACATTAGCCAAATAGCTACATTAATTACATACACCTAACCAAATGCCCTACCCAAGCCTTAAAGCTAGTGAAGCATTTGTTAATTCTTAATGCATGTGATTATACAAAAGCCTAAGTGTGGGGGTCTGCATACATGTGGGTTGGTTATATTTGTTAAAATTCCATGTTATGAATCCTATGTTAATGTAACTTCTATTGCTTTTATATTTAAAAAAAACAAAAAAAGAAAAGAAAAAAGTGAGTTTGAATAAAAGTATAAGGAGGAAATACAATTGTTGTGAAAAGTTGTCAATTAATAGTTTATCCTCCTTAAGTTGTATTAAATAGGTGTTTGAGTATATTGCGTATGAGGCAGATGTTGTTTTGGATGGAGCACTTTTTGTGTGATGTTCATATGGCTTATGTTATGAGAGCTGAATTGAGTTGAAAAACATAGTTATTGCATTCTTCATGGTGATGGTACCCAGTTTTGAATGAATGTTAACTTGTGCACTTGATATCTCATTGAGTGTTACTTTTCTTCACTAGCTTGATGACTTTTATGCTACATTACCCAAAATACATCTCACCTTACCTTTACCGACATTACAACCCTAGAAAATTCCTTTGATTCATGATTATGCATGTGACTTTTATTGATGAAGAAACGAAATGATATGCAAAGTTGTGGATTGTTGTGATTATCAACGATGTTTGAGTGTACCTATGGAAATATTTTGTTTAAACACCTTTTGTCCAAGTCTACCTTTAGATTACTCAATTTCTAAGTGTGATGAATATTGATTAATAATGAGTAGAAGCTTTGAATGTTGACTTATTGCTATAGGTTTTGAAAGTCATTCATCTTTATTTATGATCATCTATTCTTAGGAAATATGGAGAATGAGTAAGAGTTTTAGTTTGTGATTTTGATTTTGATGACTTGCCTAAAGACAGTTAAAAGCTAACTTGATATGTGTTTAAATGTTGATTCATATACTAAACTTAGCGATTAATGTCTTATAAATGCTTAGGATACTCACTTTAGCTCATATTTGATTTTAGGTACATGTTAGGAGTAAAGAAGCTAAAGTAACTTGAAAGCATGTCCATTGAGGCCATCTTCTTAAATTCCATACTTTATTGATTCATGGAGCAACAAGAAGAAGAATTAAAGTTGCAAATGGCTCTGGATGTTTTTTCCATTCAAAAACATCAATTTAATGGAGTAAAATGAAGAATACAACAACGCAAAACGCAGCAGACATTGAGCAAAAACAACAGCTAAGCAAGGAGGAAACAACAACCAAAACGCAAGGCAACAGTTGATAGGACAACTCCATGCACGTGAAATTAATGGAAGAATGGAGAGTAAAAAAAAATGCAAATTGTTGTTTGCATTTAACACAAATGCAAACAATGATTATATTAAACGCAACCACAAACAGTGTTTGCATTTAATGCAAATGCAGATATATAGGTAAATTAAAAAAATGTTGTCACAAACATAGAGAGCAGCATGAGGGTTTTAAAAAAGAAGTGTGGGTTTAATGAAAGAGGGAGTGGAGGCACTGTAGCGTGATATATTCGAATAGAAACAAAATAAAGGGACAACAGTGTTTTCTAAAGTTCTCTCTTGAGAGGATGGAGATGGTTGATGGTGGAAGCTTAAAGATGGAGATGGAAGGCTAATTCCCGATAGCGGTTTAGAGGTGTAATCAAGGTCGAGGAGCATATTAAGTATATTATTGTTGTGTATCATTTTCTTTCCCTCTTTTCGGATTGTTTACGTTATCTTGTATGGATTGATTGGGTTTTATTTAAGAATGATTTTATTGCTCTATTGAATCATTTTTCATGAAAACCTATAGCTAGAACTTGAATGCAATACGTAATAGTCGTGTTGAAGGTCATATGTGGCAACTAACATTATTAAGTCATTAAGGATAAAGTAGCATAAGTTAAATAATCCGAGCTTTGTGATTATTGTTTAGATTGGTCCGTTTTTCTCACTTGTAATGTGGTTGTTTGGATAAACTTAGAGAGCTTGTTCTAAGTTTCCCGATAGTTAGGGTTAATTAATGAGCTCTTCTTAATTAACTACAATCTAAGGAAGAACTGGAATTAATAGAGCTTATCGTTAATTCACGATCAATAATCCTTATAGAGGTGTAGAGATAATAATTCAATGACATATGTGAAACTATGCTTAGGCTTAGATTAAACCAAAGAAGCGTATTTAAATTCATTCGTCAAATTTATCACTTTGCGATTGTTTAATTTAAGTTACTTTTACATATTCAATTTTACATGTTTTCTAATTTTTATCGAACCAAAGCCCCATGTTTTACATATACATAAAATTTAGGAAAGTAATTGAATTTAATCTCTGTGGGATCATCCTAGACTTGCCATTGCTATAGTTGTAGTCTAGTTATTTTGGTAGCGTTACGACGCTTGACTAGGTACCGTATACCTTATTTTAGATAGTGAATGAGTTAGCCCAGTATAATGTAACCTAAGAAAGGAGGAATGACAGATTGGAGAGAGTGTATCGACTATCGTAAGCTTAACAAAGTGACTAAAAAGAATCACTTTCCTCTTCCATTCGTGGATCAAATGATAGAAATGGTGGTTGGCTATGCATTCTACTATTTCCTGGAAGAATATTTGGGCTATAATTAGATTTTTATTTATCTGAAGGACCAAGAAAAGACCACTTTCACGTGTCCATATGGAACATTTTCCTATAGATGGATGCCTAACATTTCAAAGGAGTATGATGTCTATCTTCGCAGATATGATAGAGGACATAATAGAAATATTCATAAATGATTTTTCAATCTTTGGAGACTCTTTTAAGCGGTGTTTGACAAATTTAGACAAAGTTCTTCAATGATGTAACAAATCACACTTGGTTCTAAACTGGAAGGAGTGTCACTTTATGGTGCACGAAGGAGTAGTATTGGGAAACAAGATATTGTGCCAAGGTATTGAAGCAGATAGAGCCAAGATGGAGGTTAATAAGAATTTTCCACCACCAATTAATGTCAAGGGATTGCTAGCATTTCTAGGACAAGCAGGATTCTACCGTCGCTTCATTAAGGACTTATCATTAATTACTAAACCTCTAACCAATCTATTATTCAAGAACGTGTCTTTCAATTTTGACGAATCTTGTTTATCTATGTTTAACAGATTATAGAAGGCACTAATTTTAGCACCAATCTTAATGTCACCGGATTGGTCATTACCTTTTGAAGCCATGTGTGATGCTAACGATCATGTTGTAGGTTGTGTGTTGGGCCAACAGAAGGGAAAAAAATGCTACATGCAGTTTATTATGCAAGCAAGATATTAACAGGCCCCCAAGTAAATTACATCCTACTAAAAAGGAGTTATTAGTTACAGTATTCGCATGTGACAAGTTTCAGTCTTATCTCTTAGGATCTAAGGTGATCATTTTTACCAATCACGTCGCATTTAAGTATCTCTTTGCCAAGAAAGATGCAAAATCAAAGCTTATCCAATAGGTGTTGCTCTTATAAGAATTTGATATTGAGATTATAGATAAGAAGGGAGCGGAGAATGTGGTGGCTGACCACTTATCACATCTTGAAGGAGAGGAATTAGAACAAAATGAAGACATCAATGAACGATTCCGTAATGAAACCTTTATGTTGCTTAACCGCCTTGTGCTACCATGGTACGCTGATATAACAAACAACGTTACAGGCGGTATTCTCCCATTAGATTTGTCTTACCAACAAAGAAAGAGATTTTTGTATAAGTTTACTCATTATTTATAGGATAAACCAATCCTCTATAGAACATATGCTGATGGACTCATTAGGAAGTGTGTTCTGGAGGAAGAAATGTTAGATATACTAATGCAATGTCATGAAGCTATCTATGTTGGGTATTACAGAGCGAACAAGACGGTGTCGTAAGTTTAAGAATGTGGTTTTTATTGGCCAAATTTGTTCAAGGATGCTCAAGAGTTTATGGCACAATGTGATCAATGCCAAAGCATGGAAAAACATGTTGAAAAGAGATTAAATGTCATTGTCTAACATTCTGGAAGTATAAGTGTTTGATGTGTGGGGACTAGACTTCATGGGACCATGCCCATCCTCTATAGGGAGCACCTGTATTTTAGTTGAGGTGGATTATGTGTCATGATGGGCTAAAGCCATGGAAACTCCAACAAATGATGGAAAAGTGGTGTAAAAGTTTATCAAAAGATTATTATTAAATAGATTTGGAGTGCCACGAGCCATAATTAGTAACATAAAAGTACATTTTTACAATAAATCTTTCGATGCTGTTCTAAAAAGATATGAATTTCATCACCATGTTGCCACTCCGTACCACCAGTAGACAAGTGGAGGTCGTGAACTGCAAGGTTAAAAGAATATTGGAGAAGACGTTAAGTAGTTCAAGGAAGGATTGGGCATTGAAACTAGATGATGCCCTATGGTCCTATCAAACCACCTTCAAAACTCCAATTGGTACAAACCCATTTAGGCTTGTTTATGGTAAGGCTTGTCACCTATCCGTAGAGCTAAAGCATAGGTCATATTAGGCAATAAAAGCCTTAAATTTTGATTGGAAGCAAGCTCGTGAGAGGAGGCTTCTATAATTGAATGAACTCGGTGAGCTTCGATTGAATGCATAGAAGAATGCCAAGCTATATAAGGAAAAATTTAAGAATTGGAATGATTCTCATATCAAGAAGAAAGAGTTCAAAGTAAGAGATGCGGTGTTAATTTATAATTCAAGATTGAAGTTGTTTCCTATAAAGCTTGAGTCACAATGGAGTGGCCCTTTCAAAGTGACCCACATATTTTCGCAAGGAGCTTTGGAACTGAAAAATCAAAACAATGAAACCTTTAAGGTGAATGGAAAAAGATGTAAACTATATTTCAGAGGAGTCTTTTTGCAAGAAAGGGAAGTGATTTCTTTCCTTTCCATTCATTAAAAAAGATTGAAATGATAAAAGTTCAAGCTAATAATGACCATAACTTAGCACTTTGTAATTAGGTTTTTTCTTCAATTCTAGTATTTAGGTCTTTGTTTTCATGTTTTTGGAGTGGTTTGGATTGTTTCATGTTTTTAAAGTTATTATAAGTTAGGGAACAAAGTTCTAGGTTACATGAGGAAAAATGAGCAAAATTGGACAAAGTTAGATCATCCCAGCCATGTCACAATGGTGCATGGTGTCACGAACATGCATTGGAGACGGGAAACATTTTTTCATGATCATGCATCATGTCACGATTGTGACAGACATATCACTCATGACCCACCTTCTTAAAACCCTAGTTTACCCCTTCTTTTCTCAACCCTGACCATTTAAATACATCTTTTCTCTTTTCTACATCTCATTTCTACCTCTAAACCCAACAGCCCCCTTCTAAGCTTTCAAACTCTCTCAAACCTCTCTTCATTCTTACTTAGGTTTTTCACTATTTTCTTTCATCTTTCACCTAGATAAACTTTCCTCTTACACAAATCTAGTAACTTCCATACAAAAATCACATTTTTTAAGTGGTTGTTACAAGATTTCTCTACACTTTTCTCTCTCACATTTTTGGGTGGTGTTGTGTGTTTTTTTTATGTTTCTTGGTTAATTTTACAGGTTATATATTCACTCATGGCACTAAGAATCAAGCACGTTGCCAAACGCTCAACACCGAAGAGGAAAGTTACAGTGTCATGGAATGGTGCACATGATAGGGTTGTAGATTTTGTTGCACCTTTTTCGATCAATTCAGAAGAAGAAGGTATACGATTCCAAACCTCTTTTCTCTAGAATTGTTACTGCACCAAGATAATTTGATTTTGATAGCTTAGAAAATCTGGGTTTGAAAGAAACGATTGAGACTTTAAGTAAGAAAATTCATTGGGAAAATTTTATTCAATTTGATTATGTTGTGTATAAGGATTTCCTAGATCGAATATTATTGAAAAACATGATAACTTTCATGCTAAGCAATATTAGAAAAAGATAATAGGGTTGGATGACGTTGTTGAGAGAAATGCACACAATAATGTTATTCTTAGTCATGAACATTTGTTATTACATAAATTTATGTGCCATACTATGTTTGAAAAATCTCAAAGTAACAATTATTCTCGAAAGGAATTATTCATACTTTGGTGCATGAACCATTAGGTCAAAGTTTGAACTTCAACCCACATTTTTCATATAATAGTTACTTCTCTTAATAAGAAAAGTGGCTATCTTGGCATGGGTTTTTTTTGTGATGGCACTTGCTCAATATTATGGTGTATCTATTTATAGACTAGCTACTGTTTGTCCAGAGTTTCTTAACCATACATATTTAAGGTGAGATGAGATATTGGAGGTCTATGACATGGTACTCCGAGATATTGGTTCCAAATCTCAAGTGAAATATAAGACTGGACAGTCTAGCTCTAGTTTCACACTGGCACAACACCAAACTGAAGTCCTATCAAGTGAAGAAACTAAGGAAGATGACGAGGAAGGCCAGGAGAAATTGTTCAACTTAGTGACAGAAAACAACAAGAGCATGAAGGAACGTCTAAACACCATAGAGGCACAAATGAAGGAGCTTACAAGCAACCAACTCAACAGTGACTCAACAAAAGAAGATATTGAAGTATTTTACCATTCAAGGTGTTTAAATTCCTTCACCCACTCCGTAACTGCCTTAGTCTCCATAAAAATTTCTTGCTCTAAACTTTTCATTATTTTTATTTATTTTTGTATGTGTTGTTTGATCTCTCACATTGAGGGCAATGTGTTGTCTAAGTGTGGATACATTTATGCATTGACATGTCATTTGTGTGTGAACTCTGCAATTGCATTTTGTTTATTTGGATTAGGTTGACATTGTGTGGAAAATTTGTTACATAATGTGAGAATTTGTGAATGTGTCAATGGAAAGAATTGAATGGAATTAGTTTAGCTTTGAACATGGTCATTTAAATTATAAAGGCATAGTAACTTGTGAATTTTGTGTTTTAAGTGTCTTTGTGATGAATAAGCATATTAATTAGGATATGACACCTATTCTTTCACTTTAGGAAATTTGTTTGAATACATTTATAATTATAAGGCAATTAAATTCGTTAGCATTATTAATACCTTTTCATAAGAATGATTAACTAAGAAGAAATGAGTTAGGCTAATAAATTAAAGAAAAGAAAAGAAAAAGTATATTAAATAAATTCCTATTTCATTAGCCCTTTTTAGGAAAAAAAAGATTAAGACTAGAGTTGGTAGCCAATTGAAAGTTGTGATATAGCTAAGTAATCGGGGGCATTCACAATATAACGTTTTTCTTCGAGTCAAAAGGCTAGAATGATACTCCAACCAAGCTAAATAAAAGTGTAACCTAGTTGAATAATCAGGGGACATTCATGACAAGGTGCTTGCCTTCACATCAAAAGGATAGGTATCGTTCAAGAAAATCTAAAAAATGGCATTATAATAAATAAACCTACTAATCTTTTAAAAATAGCAAGAATTTTGATGAAAGGATACTTAGTGATAGTTTGCCTTTTTAATTGATCAATAATAATAAATTCATGGTTACAAGTGTCATAGGTGTACTAATAGGGTGTTAATATTTTGATTGATATATATATTCCATTCAAAGTACTTAAACATGAAAGGAATAAATTAGTATGTTGGAACATTTTGAGTGATTACTGTTTGCGGTTAAATTAATTCCATAAGATTTGATGCCATTGTATCATTATTGCACATTGCATAATTATGTGATTATGTGTTTTTGTGTTTGTGTTTTTAGATTTGCTTGAGGACAAGCAAAAGTTTAAGTGTAGGGATGTTGATAGGTATAGATCTTAGTATGTTTTTCTAGGTGTTTAAGCGTTTCTTAGATGATTACCATATGTATAAGCCTATAATTGTGTTATTCTTAATGTTTGTTTATATTATAAGTGTTTGTGTGGTTTAGAGCATGAAGTTTTTAAGAAGTGTATAGAAATTAGATAATGATAAAGCAAAATGTGACTGAAATTGTATGACAATGTATGAGGATGAAGAAGGAAGTCAATCTACCATCACCATAAGCATGTAGCATTTTTTATAAGATTATTATTGAAAAATAACAACTAATTCAATTAGTTAGCTTTATTTTCCTTTAGTCCTCTTACCACTGTTCCTCTTCTCCTCCTACTAAGAAAGTCCCTTTCCCCTTAAAACAAACCATTAAAAGGGTATATAAGATTAACATAAATTTTATTTCCAAACAATAATCCCACAAAACCTTAAAGATTAAGTCAAGCTTAAGTGTCAAGTCACTAATTTATATTGATTATGTAGTTTTATATAAAATTTAAAATACATTTAAAGCCTTAGGTAATTTTCATAAACCCTAGATAGTTTCTTTAATCCATTATCATTTTTATTCTAAATTTTAAGACTCAACTCTAGGAATTTTCTCCATTTAAATCCCTAAGACCTAACTTTAGACATATCATGTTATCAAAATCAAGGCTTTGTTCCAGGCAATTTTATCTATCTTAATCCCTAAGACATAGTTCTAGGCATTTCATTTTAAATTTCAAGGCCTAAAACTCATTTATATGCCCTTTTTCTCTATTATAATTCTTAGGAAATAGCTATAAGCATATCATTTTACTCTAAGCTCAAAGACTCAATTTTAAGCCCTTTTTTTTCAATCTTAAGACTCAGTTTTATAAATTTCTTTTTAGTTCTATGACCTCATACATAACTCTATATATATCATTTTTATTCAAAGCACTAAGACTCAACTATAGACATTTTTTTAATTGATAGATAATTATATGTTAGCATAATCAACCAAGTAATTAAATGTGTAATAGTAAAAGATTGCATAAACAATTTATAGTGAATAGGTCCATCTTGACCTTAAGCCATTTTCCAAGCTCCTCCTAAGAATTATATTCCCCATTCATTCTTCTTTGGTGTGTGAAAAGAAAACCACCACAACTTACCTTTTTTAAAGGCTCAAGACAAACTTTAAAATAATTCCTTCAATAGTAAAAAGAAATCGGCATTGTAATCTTCCTTTAATAGTAATGAGAAATTCGTTGTCTTTTTCTTTACTAACACAGTACAAGACTATATGAAAGTAAACCTATAATTTACAATAGTTTATGGGATAAGTAGAGATCAATCGCACAAGGATGGTGGAATTATTAAGTTTAGCACTCTTACTATTATATAGTCAATAATTAAGTGATTGTTTTATTATAATAAAAATAAATTAAACTTAATAGATTAAAACACCATTAGAAACAGTTAAGCAAGTTAAAAAAATATAACTTAGATAATAATGATGTATATATTAGACTCCCTCTAGAATTATCTTGCACTTTTGATTTGGTTATGTAGAGATTTTAATGTTTAGACTAATAAAGTCTCTTAATGTAATGAATTTCCAGCTTTCGACATATAGCTACCTATCCTTTCATTGATTAAACTATATATCTATTTGATTAACATATGTAAGAGTGCATTAAGTTCTACGATACTTCATAAGATGTTGCCTTAATACTAGAAGGGTCACATAGGTATATATCTATTACCCTGTTTCATTCCTTGTATAAGTGCATAGTTTAGTTCACATATAGGTTCTTTCAAATACTATATATATGCAAATCAAAGTCAAATCTAAGTTATCACTTATATTTGACTATAATTTAGATTGATAAATATATTTCACAAAAAGTCGAACTCTTTTATATAAAAATAAAATCAATTCATACAAAAATCAACTAGGGATTTTTTCTAATCTAAATAAAAAGAAATTTATCCACTAATCATCCTTGAAATAACAAAAATAAATTAAAAGATATAATAACTCATAGAAAAGGTTCCTCCTAGATGATCTCGATCTTATGAATTTTTCCACTATCTTGCAATGATTCCAATCTCTAATACTATTTAAGATGGTTGTAAGATGTCTTTGGGATACAACTAATGTTCTAGGTCAATTATCATATTATGTCTTCATAATCCTTTAAAAGGATGGAGAAGAGCTCTAACACACTTATATTCTAGATTGTTTTATGCACTATATCTCTTTTTCATAAAACATAGGTTCCATCTTAAATATATAAGAGATCATGTATTCTACACTAATGTTATAATGTAAAACACACGCTAGCATATGAGTGTATACTAGACCATGTTTAATAGTCTCTCCCTGTAAAGTGAGGGACACACACTTACACATAACATTTACTTCATGTTTTTCCTTATAAAACCTTCAATCCTTAGTTAAAATCATTCCTAAAGAATCTTCTCCACAACTACATTTGTCTGCTGGTTTTCCTTCCTTTTCTACCTAGTTTTGGAAACTAAAAAAAGGGATCATTATAGTGAATCCTTTG
>JAOQMM010122007.1:0-18072 GCA_027563515.1 Erythroxylum platyclados
TGATTCCCTTCATCATTCATTTTAACAAATTTGATGCCTTAAACCTACATCTGCTTCTTCTCTATGTGTATGAATATGTTTTTGTTGAATAAAAGCCATCCTTTTCTTCATCAGCCATTTAATGGTCTTAATCACTAATGTTCTTTTCTTGATAATGTCCAATTTAGAGATAAATAAGATGATGGAGTGAGTTGCCCTTTGTCTTCTTTTTAACTTGGGTTTAATAAATTGATAAGGTAAGATGTTTAAATTTAAAAAATTTAATAATATCATCACAAATTCGGTTAAATATTGAATAAAATTAAAAAATTTGAAATATAATTAAAAAAGATTATTCTTTTTTATAAAAATATTTAATTTTAATTAAAAATAATTGTTAAATGAAAATTAATTGATTTATTTTAGTTTATAAGAAATTATTAATTTACTAAAATTGACCAATTAATTAATAAACTAATCGATTTTTAGTAATGAAAGTTATTAAGATAAATCTGATAGAAAAATTGAAAACCGAATCAAAAAATTGAACGGTTCAAAGTTTTTATACTTAAATGTCAAAATTTTTTAATTTAAAACTTTTAAGAAAAGTCTAATTTTATTTGAAGTCTATGTTATTTACTAAATCTTTTTTATTTGTTTTTATTCTTTTAAAGGAAGAAGATAGCTAAAAGAAAAAAATTGAAATTATTCTAATTACTCTCGTAAAAAAATTGAAATTATTCGAGTTACTCTCGTCTATTAATTACAGCAAAAAAAAAGTCAATGTAAAATTATATGAAAATTTGTGTAGAAGTAGAAAAAATTAAAAGAAAAAAATTGAAATTATTCTAATTACTCTAGTAAAAAAATTGAAATTATTCTAGTTACTCTCGTCTATTAATTACAGCAAAAAAAACTCAATGTAAAATTATATGAAAATTTGTCTAAAAGTAGAAAAAATTAAAAGAAAAAAATTGAAATTATTCTAATTACTCTCGTAAAAAAATTGAAATTATTCTAGTTACTCTCGTCTATTAATTACAGCAAAAAAAATAAATAAAACTCAATGTAAAATTATATGAAAATTCGTCTAGAAGTAGAAAAAAATTAAAAGAAAAGGAAAAAATTAAAATTAAAATTCAAGGTTGAAATTGACCTAAGTAATCTCTTCTAATTAATTCTAATAACAAAATAATAAAACTTACTCTAAAATTATATTGAATGAGTCTAAATCTTAATTTAGTTTAAAATTTGATTAATTTATATTTAATTTATTAATTTTGAGTAGAGTTAGACTAGACTTAATAATCCTAAAAAATAATAAAACTTATTGTAAAATCATATGAAATAAGAAAATCTTAAAATATTTCGAGTTATTTTAAATTTTAATTTAATTAATTCATATTTAATGAATTGTCACAACTACAATTAGAGCATTACTTTGTTTTTAATTTTAAATCATATATTTGAAATTCTATGTTACAATTTACTTAGGAAAATTTCAACTAAATATTGATGGGAAGATCCAGTAACGCCAACCTTACCTCTTTTCACTGACTGGTAAATAGACTATGATTAAGCTTAAAAACAGGCAGATGGCTACGTGGACTCTTATGATTGGGTCGAAGACCGAAGTATTGAAGTCCAACATCACACAGTAAACTAAATTATCTGCCCCAAAACACTCTAAAAGATCTCAATAATTTTAAGGATAAGCCTCAGCCAGAACTTTCACACCCACTACCGAAGCCAATGGCTGCGATGACCGGCGCCGGCAGCTTCCCATTCAAGGCCTCGACGGTATCAAGGACGTCGCCTTCTCCATCGCCTGTAACGCTTTCTTCTGTGGAGTCCAGGCTCTTCGGTCTCCGTTTTCACAACTTCAATCTCTCTCTCGTTTCGCCTCCTCAAAGCTTCTCAGCAACCACATCCGCCAGGTACGGTGGCTCTCGCTCCTCAGATTCACGACGGTCGCGGCAGAGCTTCTCTGATGACGACGAGGCTCTTAATGTATCCGGCATTAGGTTAGCTATTCGCTCGCTGTGAAACTTTTTTGTGCGTTAGTTTTGTAATGAGTGAGGTTTGAGCTGTGCTTGCTTTGTTGTAGAGCTGCTACCGTACGGCTTATTGACGAGAATCAGAATATGGTTAGTGATATTTCTTGCTTTCGTCTGTGTTCTGTTTACTCGTTCAGAAAGTGAATGAAACAAGACTGCATTTGTCCTGTAATTGGAGCGTTCTTTTACTTCTGACTAATTGGTTGGATTCGATTAGGTGGGAGTGGTGTCTAAAAGTGAGGCAATTCAAATGGCTGCTGATGCTGAACTTGATTTGGTATTCCTTCTCCTTTCATGATCGATCTCATTTTTCCTTTTCTTTGGTTCATTCTATTAAAAGATGAAGTTCTTAAAATCGTATTACCTACAAAAAGATTGCTACTTTATTATAAATGTGAAAATAGGCCCCAAATAAGTTGGTTTTTGAAGATGATCATTCTCCTTTTCCGCATATCCTTTTTCTATGTTAGTACTCAGTGATCTGGATTTTCAATACTTGAGTTGCCAGTTATATAATAACTTCATACTTTCAGTAGGAGATGAAAGATTACGTCGTTTCTTCTTCTTTTTTTCTTCCAAAAAATTCCTGTTATGTATGCTTCTTGTTTTGTTATTTTGCAGGTTGTATTATCCCCGGATGCAGATCCTCCGGTTTTCAGAATAATGGATTACAAGTACGGCACTCTTCACATTTTTCTTTGCTAGCAAAAAACAATTGCATGATTATAGGATGAGTATAATCCTATCCTTGATTTGGTTAGCTTTGCGTAGAGTTGTAGTTGAATTTGTTTTCTCCTCAAAGCTGAGGGAAGAAGATTTGCAAGAAAGTTGAAAAGAGAATATGGGCTCCCGGTTGAGGAGACTTTCTTACTGCTTATGCCTGTTCGTCCGACAGATTAAGGAAACAAATTGGTGTATCTTTTTGCCTTGTGGTGCTTATTTTAAGGGAAAGAACCCTTGTATGCTTCATGAGAAATATTGCCAGCTATCAAAGGACAAAACTTTTGAAAACTTATGTAAATGATCATGCCAAACTTTACAAAGTATCACGTCTAATTTGTACCCTTTTGTGCTTGAAAAGCTAGTTATACCTTTTCTGGCTTCCTTGCAGCAAATATAGATATGAACAGCAAAAGAAAAAGAGAGAACAGCAAAAGAAAAGTGCTGGTGAATTTCCACTCTCTGTAGATTTTGAAAGTTTTTAACTTTTATGTAGATTATCTGCAATAGAGTAGATACTGACCAAGCGTGGTTTGAAATTTTAGCTAGTCGCATGGATTTGAAGGAACTTAAAATGGGGTAAGTAACATAGAGATTAAATGCCAGTTCCTTTTCAGATTTCTTAGCAAGTTCACTTTTCATTCCATGACTTTGTACCTTTATTTGGTACTCTAGCTGTTATCTCATCAATTGCCTATAATCCTTTTGAAATTGAGTATGGTTTTTCTTTTTCTCATGCATTGCACGGCATATAGCTAGCTTGTAACCTACAAATTGAGAAATAATATGAGATTTGCAAATGTGCAACTTTTTTGAGATTTTTTTTATAATTTTCATATTTGTCTTATCTCCCATAAAGCTACAATCTGAAACAAGTTGGCTTCTTTCCCATGTATTAACATATTGTGGTGATTGCTACCAAATTCATGGGCAGCTATAACATAGATCAGCATGATTATGAAGTGCGCTTGAAAGCTGCTCGGAAGTTTTTGAAAGATGGTGACAAGGTTATTTCAATTGTTTCTTTGCTACGGCACCTACCTTCTATTCTACTTGCTCAACTTCTAATTGAGATCTGTGTTCTCCAGGTTAAGGTCATAGTTAACCTGAAAGGTCGTGAAAATGATTTCAGAAACATTGCTATTGAGCTTATTCGACGTTTTCAAAATGATGTTGGGGAGGTATCCAACTGTTATATATTTGTATCTTGTTGAATTTTGTTATATTTGTGATTGGGCCATGTGTCTAGGGTTAACCTCTTTGAGGTAGAAATAAAACCCAAACTGGTTGGCTGTTTCCTTGCAGATATGGATTATATGGAACTTATCTGTTCCTGGATTCTGTCGGTGAAATGCATCTCTAACATATATTTGATGATGCAATTTACAGCTTGGAAGTGAGGAGAGCAAAAACTTCAGAGATAGAAATATATTTATCACTTTGGTACCGAACAAAGCTGTTCTACAGAAAGCTCAGGGGCCGCCAAAGAAAAAAGAGAAGTCAGCTGTAAATGAAGTTTCAGCAGGGGTGTAATTGCATGTGAAAGTTTCACAAGTAACTCTTAACCGCTGAAATAGTTGACAGGTACTTGCAAATGTCGTCAGCAACATTTGGTATCATATGTTTGTGTACAGCTTTGATGTAAGAACTGCCAATTATGCTTAAGATTTCTATGAGAACCAGCATTGCATAGTGTTTTAAAGTTAGTAGGATTACGTGATTTGGTCTTTATCTCTCATTTCAAATTAAAGCATATTTTAGAGTTGTAAAAAATGAAAGTAGTTTGATGTATCATGGACATCATTCCCTATGTCAGAACTATGAACTCAGGTTATTGAATATATGAGACGAATGGTCTGAACTGTGGTCATGGATTGGCAGGCCCAGTATATCATACAAGGAAGGGAGACAGTTCGTAACCCTTGGAAGGAACTTTGAGTCGAAGTTATAAAGCTCTCTCCAGAAGTTGCTGTATGAAGCATAGAAGTTGCTGTTTGAGGTGTATCAGTCTGCGATTACCACCCAAACCTAATGTCATGGGTGAGTAATCATTCAGCTTAGGGGAAATGGCAGCTGAATTTAAGTTACAACTGTTTTTTTTCTGTTCCTAGTATGGAGATAGTTGTAAATGTGAATGCAGGAGGAACATATGGTTTCCAGTTTGTATTGACTAGTGTATTATCAGTTGAAGATTTTGATGATAATTATGTAAAGATAAGTCTACATTCACACATTTGCTTGCATGCCAACCTGCTAGACGTGATCATCACACTTTCAATTGGTGAGCGCAAACAATGCGTTCCACGAAAGAAAAAAGTATACAATTGGGAAAACCATTTTTGTTCCTAGTTCGTTGACAGTGCATGCACAATGAGCAAAAGCAGGGCCCTATCTGTCCTGGACGATTTACCTAAGTTGGCAATGGTCCAATGGAGGAACACAGCTTCAGGGATCTAAGAAGAAGATGGTGATGAGCTAGCCCTTACTTAGACCGCTACTTAAGCAAGCAGAGCGTGGAATGCAACGTGTGGCAATGGTGGACTATGCTTCTTACAGTGAAAATGAAGTAAAGCAGATGACCAACAGATTTTCTGCATTGGAAGCACAAAGACGGAACCGCTTTGTACGTCTATCTGCAGCAGTTGCAGGTTCTCCCAATATTGAAAAGAAAAAGCCACGGGCGACAATGCCCTTAAGTGATGTTCCCTGCTGCATCTCAAGTACCCTTTTTGATTATAAGGTTGAATATCTTCCCTCTCTTTTTATTTCTGAATTTCGTTCAATGTTCAACAAGGTTGCTACTTTTAGGTTTTCGATCATATACTGAACTGTTTGATTGAAATCCTATGGATCTAAAGTGCCAGCAGAAAAAGGGAAACTTGTGGCTGACACAAGTTGGAAGAAATGTAGAATTCACATTTCATAATCAAGTTTGGTTTGGCAGGGCAGAGCAAAAGAGCAAGTTACCAAGTTTTCTAGTGATTGTATATTTAGTAGGAGAGGCTGCTCTATCTGGATAGAGAGTCTCCAACTTACTCAACTAACGAATGAGAACTTGGCTTAGATTCCAAGTTCAGTCTCGTACAAGAAGCACTTCCTAGCACTTACATATTATATACCTCACCCATGGATTCTTCCCTACCAAACACCCTCGAGAAAGTAAAGAAAATGACGAGAGAAATTGAAGTTGAAATAACTTGAAAAGAAGAGAAATTTGGACTTGTTTTTATAGTCAATGACGTGAAGAAATACACCATTTTCAATGGATAATTTTATCAAAATATGTTTTGACAGTTTAACCTTAAAAATATTGAATTATTTAACTTTTTAGTTTGATTTTTTAACTTTTCAGTTCAATTTATTTTAATAATTTTTATTGTTAAAAATTGATAAATTTATTAATTAATCGGTCAATTTTTGTAAATTAATAAATTTTATAAATCAAAATAAATCAATTATTTTTTATTTAACAATTTTTTTAATTAAACTTTAAATTTTTCGATAAATAAAGATAATATCTTTCAATCATATTTTAAATTTTTTAAATTTATTTAATCTTTAGTCAGTTTTATGACGGTCTAATGCCGATTGAACTTTTTAAACCTTAAACTTCTTGTCTTACCGATTTAACTTTAAATCTAGTTTTTAAAACATGGATAATTTGTTGACAAATTATAAAAGCCAAAAGGGTTATGATTTCTTATTTAACCAATTAATACAAAATGGAATCCTAAATTAAAGTAGGTGAAAACATGTAATAAATAAAATTAATAGAACAATTTATTACAAGCAAAAGTAGAATTGCCTTCAAAATTGGTTCAAAGTGATGAAATTAGCATCTTTAAGAACCGAATTTTTAAGTTGTTTAATTTTAAAGAATATAGTTGGTTAAGAGCAAAAATAAATTATTCTAAATGTGAATTTATTTTTCTGATTTTGAGTTAGATTAATTTTATTTTTTAAAAATTAAAAAATCTAGAAAATCCCTTATTTTTGGTATAAAATCAATTTTCTTTCTTAAGAAAGATTTAAAAAATCTCGTATTTTTTTAAAAAGTCAATATAGAATTATTATGATTGCCAATATTACTTTACTAGAATGTTTTAATGAGAAATCTAAAGCTCTTTTTTTTAAAAACAAAATTAATTTCTTTTTCAATTTTTTTAAAAAAACTCATACTCTTTTTATATAAAGTCAATCTCTTTTATTTTTCTTAATTGAAAGTTTAATCATGCCATTCTTTTTTTTCCTTTTTTATCTATTCTTTTAAAAAAATTACGAGATTCACCGATATAAAAAAATTGTTAGTAGAATTATGGATATTAACAAGATCAATATTTTAAAAACTAGACCAAAAGTTATATAAGACAAGAAATTTATGGTTTAAAAAGTTCAACTGATATTAAAACCATTATAAAATTAATTAAAGATTGAATAAAATTAAATAATTTAAAATATGATTGAAAGAGATTAATATGATTGAAAGATATTGTTCTTCCTTACTATTAAACAAAAATTAATTAGTTTATATTAATTTATAAAAATTGTTTAGTTTACAAAAATCGATCGATTAATTAATAAACTAATCAATTTGTAACAACAAATATTATTAAAATAAATCGAGCTGAAAAATTAAAAACTGAAATAAAAAATTAATTGGTTCAAAATTTTTACGGTTGAATACAATTTTTTAATTATAAGACAAGATTACTTTGGTAGAGAAAAATCTAAACTTGTTTCCACCTTACCTTACACAAGTTTTTAATTCGGATTCCTCATTAATTTTATGGAAAAATTGGAAAAAAAAAAGGAATATTTGAGAACAGAAGCGCAAAAGGTAGTTGAAAAATAGAGGAAGCTTAGCTTCAAGGCAATGACGACTCTGCAACCAACGGCGCCCCACACCACCAGACCATTACCTGAGCTCATTAGGTGACCCATATCAAGCTCCTTTACCTTACCCTTTTTCCATTCTTAAAAAAGAAACACTCCTTCTCTACTCTTTACCTTGTTCCTGCGTTCTCAGTATCTCCATTGACCACAAACATGGAAGCCAGTGCTGGTCTTGTCGCTGGCTCTCACAACCGCAACGAGCTCGTGGTCATTCATGGCCATGAAGAGGTAACAAAGAAGACCATAATCAATATACCATCAGATGAGAGTTGTTATAAGTGCTTCTGCTTCTGTTTAACGTGCATGAATTGCATGTGTTTTTGCAGCCGAAGCCATTGAAGAACCTGGATGGTCAAGTTTGTGAGATATGTGGTGATGGGGTTGGCTTGACGGTGGACGGAGACTTGTTTGTAGCTTGCAATGAGTGTGGTTTTCCGGTGTGCAGACCTTGTTATGAGTATGAAAGGAGAGAGGGGACACAACAATGCCCTCAGTGCAAGACCAGATACAGGCGTCTCAAAGGTATAGACCAAGTCATTATAGTATCTTATCATCTTGTTTTGAGCTTTAGAGTGGAAGATTCATGGTATAACTTCGATGCAAACATTTTACAGGCAGCCCGCGGGTGGAGGGAGACGAAGATGAAGAAGACATTGATGACATTGAACATGAGTTCAACATGGAAGATGAGCAAGAAAAGAACAAGCATCTTACAGAAGCAATGCTTCATGGGAAGATGACCTATGGAAGAGGTCATGACGACGAAGAGAACTCGCAATTTCCACCAGTTATAACTGGGATTAGATCAAGACCGGTATGATTGTATCACTATTTACTACTCACCAATTTTGTTCATGCAAGATCTAAAACTCCAAACCATCCTGTTTCAGGTTAGTGGTGAATTGCCAATTGGAGCTAATGGAGAGATTTTATCAGCTTCAGTACATAGACGAGTTCACCCTTATCCAGTTTCAGAACCTGGTATGCTTAAAAGGACTGCAATGGATTCTGACCATTCTGATATATATCTCTTAACTTCTGATCTTGATATAACTTGACAAAACAGGAAGTGCGAGGTGGGATGAAAAGAAAGAGGTTGGTTGGAAGGATAGAATGGATGAGTGGAAACTGCAGCAAGGGAATTTGGGACCTGAACCTGATGACGATCCTGAAGCAGCCATGTATGTATTCAATTTTCTAGAATGGAATTTGGCTTAAAGCCTCAAAGCTCAGTCCTTTGCTAACAGTTTTTGCAATTTCTGAACTACCGCAGCATTGATGAGACCAGGCAGCCACTTTCCAGGAAAGTACCAATAGCATCTAGCAAGATCAATCCTTATAGGATGGTTATTGTGGCTCGTCTTCTCATATTGGCCTTCTTCCTCCGTTATAGACTTTTGAACCCTGTGCATGATGCTATTGGCCTTTGGCTGACATCTGTGATCTGTGAAATCTGGTTTGCATTTTCATGGATTCTTGATCAGTTTCCCAAATGGCTCCCTATCGATCGAGAAACATATCTTGATCGCCTCTCTCTCAGGTAAACTTGTTCAAAAGAATCTAAATTGTCGCACAAGTTCAGAAACATAGCAACAATTTTTGAACTTTTGCCGACTGAACCAGAGATTACTTGATGATGGTTCATTGTGTAGTAGTGATTGATATGGCTTATGACACAGGTACGAGAGAGAAGGGGAGCCAAATATGCTAGCTCCAGTGGACATCTTCATCAGTACTGTGGATCCTATGAAGGAGCCTCCTTTAGTTACTGCAAACACAATCCTATCAATCCTGGCCATGGACTACCCTGTTGAAAAGATCTCAGCGTACCTATCTGACGATGGTGCGTCCATGTGCTCTTTTGAAGCACTCTCTGAAACTGCTGAGTTTGCTCGAAAATGGGTTCCATTCTGCAAAAAGTTTAGCATAGAACCTCGAGCCCCTGAGATGTACTTCACTCTGAAGGTCGATTATCTCAAGGACAAAGTCCAACCAACATTTGTTAAGGAGCGTCGGGCTATGAAGGTCTGTAATTTGCATAGAGTTCCAGAGATTTGATTCAAGCTTAATTTAGCTAATACTTGATGACATATGGTCTTTAACAGAGAGAATATGAAGAATTCAAGGTTAGAATAAATGCAATTGTAGCAAAAGCACAGAAGATACCTCCAGAGGGCTGGATCATGCAGGATGGTACACCATGGCCGGGAAACAATACCAGGGATCATCCTGGCATGATTCAAGTGTTTCTTGGTCACAGTGGAGGCCATGACATTGAAGGAAATGAACTCCCTCGCCTCGTTTATGTATCTCGTGAAAAGAGGCCTGGATTTGCTCATCACAAAAAGGCTGGTGCCATGAATGCTCTGGTAAATTCACGAAGTTCAAAATCTTTACTTTTGCTTATAGTTCTTTCGCAATTCAAAAGACAGTTCATCACTGGATTTTGTGTGGCAAATTCCAGGTTCGAGTCTCTGCTGTGCTTACCAATGCTCCTTTCATGTTGAACTTGGATTGTGACCACTATGTAAACAACAGCAAAGCTGTTCGAGAGGCCATGTGTTTCTTGATGGACCCTCAAGTTGGAAAGAAAGTTTGCTACGTACAGTTTCCTCAAAGATTCGATGGCATTGATAGGCATGATCGTTATGCCAATAGAAACACAGTCTTCTTTGATGTAAGATCCTGCAATGAGAAGAATATCTGTATCTTTTTTACTGTTGTGTTACTGTAAATCGTGGAAGGAGGAAACTAAACAAGATTGCATTATTCTATTCCAGATAAACATGAAAGGTCTGGATGGAATTCAAGGTCCAGTTTATGTCGGTACAGGATGTGTTTTTAAGAGGCAAGCATTGTATGGATATGAGCCTCCAAAGGGTTCCAAGCGCCCGAAGATGGTGACCTGTGACTGCTGCCCATGTTTTGGACGCCGCAAAAAGAAGAATGCTAAGAAGGGTGCAAATGCAGAAGCTTCAAGCCTCCATGGTCGGACAATATCTTTATTATTTTCTTTAAGTTCATAATTAATTCCTCGTTGCTCACCTTCTGATGTGTCTATACTTTGGCAGCAGTGGACGATGACAAAGAGTTATTGATGTCTCAGATGAATTTTGAGAAGAGGTTTGGACAATCAGCAATTTTTGTGACTTCAACCCTGATGGAGGAAGGTGGTGTTCCTCCATCTTCAAGTCCTGCATCTCAACTTAAAGAAGCCATCCATGTAATTAGTTGTGGCTACGAAGACAAAACTGATTGGGGAACTGAGGTAATATCCACATCCAAACTTGGGGCTTTCTTTTCTGGCTAGAAATGCTCTTACATTCTATTGTTCTTGTTTTCAAGTTCTAATATTTTGATGGTTTGATTCCTTCTTGTTTTGCCTATGCAGCTTGGCTGGATTTATGGTTCAATTACAGAGGATATTCTAACAGGTTTCAAGATGCATTGTCGTGGCTGGAGGTCAATTTACTGTATGCCAAAGAGACCTGCATTCAAGGGTTCAGCCCCCATTAACCTTTCCGATCGGTTAAACCAAGTGCTTCGATGGGCTCTCGGTTCTGTTGAGATCTTCTTCAGTCGTCATAGCCCTGTCTGGTACGGATACAAGGAAGGAAAGCTCAAGTGGCTTGAGAGATTTGCATATGTTAACACAACTGTCTATCCATTCACTGCCTTACCACTTCTTGCCTACTGCACTCTACCTGCCATATGCTTACTTACTGACAAATTCATCATGCCTGAGGTAATAACATGGTATACTAATATATTACATCAACATTTAGTTAATTATAAAATAGTATCCTTCTCGATTCAGTGAAGCAAGCATAAGATTTGAATCTAATACAATGTTAATGCATAAAGATGTTTATACTCCTAACCAAATGCACTGAACTTATGAGCTTATACCATGTTCTGAACCAGATAAGCACTTTTGCAAGTCTTTTTTTCATTGCTCTGTTTCTGTCGATCTTTGCAACGGGTATCCTTGAACTGAGGTGGAGTGGAGTGAGCATTGAAGAATGGTGGAGAAATGAGCAATTTTGGGTCATTGGTGGTATCTCAGCTCACCTTTTTGCTGTTGTGCAAGGTCTTCTCAAAGTTTTAGCTGGTATTGACACAAACTTCACTGTCACCTCCAAGGCAACTGATGATGAGGAGTTTGGAGAACTATATGCCTTTAAATGGACAACCCTCCTCATCCCTCCAACTACTATCCTGATCATCAACCTTGTTGGAGTTGTAGCTGGAATCTCGGACGCTATAAACAATGGGTACCAATCATGGGGACCTCTATTTGGCAAGCTCTTCTTTGCCTTCTGGGTGATTGTTCATCTCTATCCATTCCTGAAAGGTTTGATGGGGCGACAGAACAGGACACCGACTATTGTCGTTATATGGTCGGTGCTTTTGGCTTCAATATTTTCCTTGCTTTGGGTGAGAATTGATCCATTTGTCATGAAATCCAAGGGACCTGATACCAAGCAATGTGGAATCAACTGCTAAGAAGCTTGTTTTCCTTCCTGTGTATTGACTTCTATGTCTTGAAAGACACATGTACATCTTTGTTTCCATAAGCATATCATTTTTGATGTACAAACCAACATCATGGGTGCATAAGGAATAAAGCTAGAGTGAAATTTTTTTGTAAGAAGATGCATTCTACCCAATTTTGTAACTGAAGTAAAAAATTCGCTTCTTATCATAACATTTTCCACATCAAACTTCATAATCGCAGAGTAGTGTCAATTTATGCAATTTGGAATCCAAGTCTCAGGTCAGTTCACTTTTGACATCACAATAATAAGACCAAGGATTTTCTCTTGGCATCTAAAGTTTACAGATACAGTGAGTTACTCATCATTGGTGGCTGCATGGCAAGAGGCAACTTCAGACTTCAGGAAGCCATAAAATGTTAAAGACTTCAATTACAGAGGCCTTCTGACATAAAATGGATGAAGACTGAGATTGAGATCATCTGAAGACGACACTGGTCATGTACAGTTATTCTCCTTGCAATATGATCAGCAAAGAACAGAAAAAGCATGTTGAAATTTCAAATTTAGATCTTTTAACAGTGTTAAAGATAATCAGCAATAGTCTTTACAAGAACACCCTCCATCTCTGAAATGATGAAATCTATTGGTATCTCTTACCACTATAACTCTTTCTTTGATCTTATGTATAAATTTACTCGCAGTATGACAATTTAAACAAACAACGAGATTCTTAACGATCCTAATTTCAGTTCCAGGTTCATTAGAGATAAGACCAAAAGCAATGGCTAATTTCTCACTGTGAACCTTCACTGCTAGTTCCTTCTCTTCCTCCTCCACATCATGCCAATCAGTGACAGTCTCTGCCCGAAATCCAGCCTCATTCATCTTTCCCATCAGTCTATCCATTCCGAATAGATTGCTTCCAGTCACTGGATGTGAAAACATGAGGGATCTGACCAACTTCAGAGTGCAACCTGGAGTAACTTTCTAGCTTTCTCTTTTTAGCTACTTGTGTTATAGAAGCAGCTTGTGGACGGTTCCTCTCAGCAGGGTAAATATTTAACATTAAGACATGGTAACCCATATTTTCTATTTCCAACTCAAGAAGCCTTTTAGAAGCCTGCTAGGTTTGTATCTTTGTGAGTTTTACAAGTACCAAGTAATGCAATCCATACAGTAGGACCGGGTTTCATTGGAATTCCCTCGATGAATTCCAATGCTTCCTGCAACTTTCCTGCTCGCCTAAGGATGTCAACCATTCATGCATAATGCTCAGCCAAAGGTTCAAATCTGTACTCATGTACCATAGAATGAAAAACTCTCTCTCCTTCTCTTACTAAACCAGCATGACTGTATGCATACAAGGCAGAAACAAAAGTCACCCCATTTGGTGAAATGCCAGAATCCAACATCTCATCAGAATAGCATAAGCGCTTTCTTCCCATGTCCATGAAGACCATACTGGAGATCGCAGCATTCCAAGTTACTTCATCATCTCAGATAATGAGTCAAATAATTGCCGCGCCTCAATACTACAACACTTGGTGTACATGTCAATTAATGCAGTTGAAACATAGATATCAGATTCGTAAGTGTTTACTCAACCAAATCATGTACCAATTTCTTGAGTACAAGCTGAGAGAATACATGTCACAAGATTACGATATACTTTAGACAATAGCATTTGCTGGAAAAGCAAAATTGCTGTTTCTGATAGTCCATTCTGGGTATAATCAGTTACCATGGTATTCCAAGATACTAAAAGTTCTGCTTGAAGATTCATCGAAGCTGTTAGGCTGATCCCATTTCGTTTAATCTGCAACACACCATCATCAATGCTGTTGAAACAAGAGGACATACCACAAAACCAGATTTGATAGCAAAACCATGAATACAGTTAGTCAGATATAAGTGACTAAATAGAGAATACACTAAAGTCAAACCAACAATTGTGCTTGCATTAACACTCTCCCCAGAATAAAGCATTGATTGAACAGCTTAATGGAAAATCAATATCACCATTGCCAGTAAGGCCTGAAATCAGCGCATTACAAGTTATCAGATCTTTCGTGTGAATCTCTCTGAACAACACCATTGATGCCTAACATCCCCACATTTTGAGAACAATGAAATCAAATCTGTGACCGCAGAAATATGAGAACGAAAGACAAACTTTGCTGCAAAACATTGTGCTTCCATCCCTAATTTCAGCTTCTGCAACTCTGCCACAGTCGGTAATACTGCTATCACTGTAGTTATATCAAACTTAGGCTCAATGCCCGAAACAATATCCCTGAAAATTGTAATAAAATCTTTTATGCAACAATTCCTGACAAAGCCTGAAATCATTGTATCACACAAAACAGTAGATCTCTGTCAGGCAACCTATCAAACAGCTTCTGTGCCAATTCCTCCCGCCAAAAGTTAAAAAGTACAAATCCGCAAGAACCGAACCAACAAACAAATCCCAACCAATCCCATCAACATAGCCATTCCATGCAGCGACATACCGACTCTTAAGTCCCCAAGAGTCTCCGCAGCGGACAAGACAAAACTGCAGGTGAAGTCATCAGGCCGAAGATCAGTGCTTCTCAAATGGGCAATCAGAGAAATGGCTGATAAGGGTGCGTTGTTGACAGAGAAGTCCTTGATAAGCACGTTGAAGAGGAAAAGATCAGGTCTTAGGATGCAAGAGAAGAGCTTTAGAGCGTGGGTCGTGGACCCAAAGTCGAAGAGCTTCTGAGTTTTGTGATAATGGGGATGTGGGTTTGGACGCGGTGGTGAAGGATTTGTGGGTGCAGTTGAGCTTAGTGGGAGAGTGGTGGCTCTGAGTCCGATGAAGAAATCGCCAGTAAGCGCTGTGAAAGCTATGGTCTTTATTAACATCTGTTAATTGGTCACTCTTTTTCTGGGGTGTCCTTCCAGGGTTTTAGTGAGGTTTTACTGTTAACGTTCATTCTCATTTTGATATAATCACTGTTCGTAACTTCATCAATAATATCACAGCAAGCGTCCTTTAGGACAGACAGAACATAGCATGCTTTCACTTGCAGGAAACATTGTTACATTGAAGACATAAACTAATCATGAAGGCAAAGAAGGTTAGAAACTTAGATTATGTAATAAAAAGTTGCAGGAGAGAACACACAGAACTGATATTTTTTATGAACCTTCTACTTCCTTGTTCTTTTTCTTCTGCATTTATGCTTTTCTGTACACTACACTTTGAATCCTTTGCTTCCTTTTCATTTCTTTCATTTGCATTGCATGGTACAAAAATTACACTTTGAAAGGCATAGAGCCAACAGCTCGAGATTACTAAAAAGAAATTTCTCGTTGAAGTTAAAGAAGAAAAGGAATATTAGTTTACATTTACTGGGACAGGAGATGACTCCATGATCCATAGCTCCTGAAGTGGGAAAGTGGTGAGATGTTAGTTTTGTGGGTTGATCACAGCCACGGAGGTGTTTTCGTCGTTAAGATCGGTTGCTTCTCAGATACTTGTTTCATCTGTATTAGATGAGTCCTGATGCTGTGCTCTTCTACCTGCTTAATGTTAAAAGAAATCATGTGCAGTACAAGATATGGTTGATTACAGAAGAAAAATCCATACGTCAAATCAGAAAAAAATGCATGAGCAAATGGCATCTTAGAAGCGACCAAAGAGAAACCATATGGATCCAGCCACAAATTAATCTTGAGAAGAATCTAAAGAATACCTCAAAAAAGGCACAATAAATCATCAAAAAGCAAACCCAGGTCTCGATGAAAATAATATATGTATCAATTCTACCTCAAGCTACCATTCTTTGATTGTCTTTTTTGTTTTCTAATCAAATTCATGTCTAGTCCAGTTCTTATTCTGCAACCATAGATCTTTATCCTCACCTGCATAGCTGCTATGGAGGCCAATAGAGCTTCGCATTCGTCCAGCTTAGCTTTCACTTCTGCAGCTACTATAGCAAGATCAGAAACTAAACCGTTCACCTGGCCCACCTATAACAAGAACACAGGAACCAGACTTGAGTGCATCTGTAGGCAGGTAATAACTACTTGGAGAGCAAAGTCTGAAGTTCAAGCTTGCCAAAACAAGAAAATAGGAAGCAATATAAACCTACAAAAGAAACTCGTAAGAGCGAATTGACAATAAAAATGACAAAAGCTGTCCCTCATTTCGAATGGACTTTAACTATCACTAAAGATAAAAATAGCAATCCCATATGTCTGCTCAAGTGACCTATGTTAATAGGTCGATATCTAAGAGAAAGATGTATCTCACCCTTGATGATAAAGAACATATGGAAGATCCCATTGCTTGCATCACATCCACAGCTGAGCAAATGGCAAACTTAAGAGATTCAATTTCTGCCTGGGAAAGGTAGAAAACCAGCAATGATGTCAGTAATATTCTTCCATAAAATTAATCATGTTAACCATTCAGAGTAAGCATACCTTTGCTCCTCCTGTTACAGGAAGTCGGAGAGTGCTTGACTCCAAATCTTCCACGGCTCCAGATAAAGACTTGATATGATCTCTTTCAAGCAAAGCCCAATCATCAAGGTAGGCCATCTGAATGATTACCATAGGAATTAGAGATGTTAAATATGATTGGGAAGGTAAACATTGATGATCAAATTATATGCAATGCAATAACTTTTACATAACTATGTTCTTTATGCAGAATGCACCTTTGGTTATGAACTTCTTAAACAGTACAGCTACTTCTTTCATTTATGGTTTATAAAGAGACTCGAAACCAGGTCAAGAATCAAGATTGGAGTGGGCATGCAAGATGCCAATTGAGTTATGGCTCATCGGCAATGTAAGAGATTTCTTCATCATCCTCTAGCTAGATTAACAAGCAAAAGAACAGCTACTCTTTTGCTAGATCTATAACCAGTTTGGCCATAATTCCAACCTACTAAAGACATGAAAACCAGCTTTATATGTTCTAAATGCCTAATCAAATGAACTCCATCTCCTCTACTCTTTTAATCTTTCTCCCAGGCAGGAGGGGGAGAGAGAGAGACGAAACTTTTATATCTGTACAAGTACATTATGGCTTAGGTCATTGAATATGAGATCAACTAAACATTTAAAGCCAAAGAAAATTCAGACGATTCTAAACCGGCACCAGCAACTATCAGAAACTATTCGTCATAGTGGCATCAAAAACCAATTAGCTGATTAGTACAGAGAATGATGCATTTTCAGACAAGATAAACTAGAGGCATTACTTGATCATTCAAAACAGCATTAAGCTTAAGCTCCAGCTTCAGCTGTTGTAGGTTGATCCTCTTCCTAAGTACTGAATCCCACAATTCCAGAGTGGTGCTCCAAACATTATATAGAGTTCTCTGCACCGTCAAGCAATTTCTATAATTTTGAGATGACACAAACATAATGATGCAACACCATAAACAAATATATTCATTTTGTTTATAATCTTGAAGTAAGATCAGGGAATTCAACTATTGAAGTTATCGGTCATATTTTGAGGTATATGCTTCACCATTTGTTTTCATTTTGTTTCTTATCTCCAATTTTTTTTGCATACGCAGTACAGACAAGTGACATAGATTTCAGGCCCTGTTTTGACACATCTAAAATAAGATTGCTTTCTCTCCACATTATCCCTACCTCTGCAGTTACTTTCTGAATGTAGAGAACATCCCCTGCCTGGGCATTAGCAAATCGCCACTGCAAATATCTGTTGTGTAGCAGTCTTATCTGATGACCATCTTCGAGGTAGTTAGCTCCTTTCTTCCCCTTCTTTAAATCGGCTATAAAACTAAGCACAGAAGTAGAAGTGTTTGATTGGCTAGAGGCACTTGATGTCCTTATCCGAGAGTGGGCTCAATGAGTTCCCATCCCTCTGGGTATTTGACACGATTTGTCTTAACCTTTGGCATTGCGTAATCTGC
>JAOQMM010123895.1:0-17993 GCA_027563515.1 Erythroxylum platyclados
GATACAACCAAATTGAAGGCTTGGATTTCAAAGACAGGTTTTCCCCTGTTGCCAAAATAGTGACAGTAAGGGTTTTTCTGGCTATTGCAACAACAAGAAGATGGCCAATCATGCAATTGGACATTAATAATGCTTTCCTCCATGGATTCTTGGATGAGGAGGTTTATATGACGCCACCACAAGGGTATATGGGTGCTGCGCCAGGCCAAGTTTGTTTGTTGAAAAGGTCATTGTATGGCCTCAAACAAGCTTCTAGACAATGGAACTTGGAATTTACTGGTTTTCTTGATACACTGGGGTTCATTCAATCGACACATGATCATTGTTTGTTCACTAAACACAGCACTGATCAGTTCATGGCTTTGCTAGTTTATGTTGATGATGTCATCATTACTGGCTCCAGTGAAGAAGCAATTGTGGCCGTGAAGCAAGCTTTACATTCCAAGTTTACTATTAAAGATATGGGATACATGAAATATTTTCTTGGGATTCAAGTTGCACGATCTCCTGAAGGTACTTATCTGTCTCAACAAAAATTCATTGTAGACATTCTTAAAGATGCAAATATGTTATCAACCAAACCCTGTTCCATTACCAGTAGGCCTCAAACTTTCTCTTGAGGAAGGTGATGTGTTACCGGACCCTGATCGCTATCGTCGATTAATTGGTCGACTGCTATATGTCAACATTACACGCCCAGACATCAGTTATGCGGTTCAACATCTCAGTCAATTTCTCTCTCAGCCACGTGTTCCTCATCTCAATGCTGCACTTCATGTCCTTCGGTATCTCAATGGAACTCTTGGTCAAGATCTTTTTTATCCAACCGATAACAATCTTCAGCTTACTGCTTATTGTGACTCTGATTGGGCTTCCTGCCCCTTTTCTCGAAAGTCTGTCACAGGTTTCTGTGTTTTCCTTGGTCAATCCCTTGTGTCATGGAAAACAAAGAAACAACCTACCGTGTCCCGTTCCAGTGCCGAAGCAGAATACAGAAGCATGGCAAAGACAGTAGGGGAGCTTCAATGGCTTTCTTACATTCTCTCAGACTTCCAGATCCCTTTAATCCTTCCCATACCATTATTTTGTGATAACAAAGCAGCTATTCACATTGCTGCCAACCCCGTCTTTCACGAGCGTACCAAGCATCTTGAGATTGATTGCCATGTGGTCAGGCAACAATTTCTGCGGGGTTTCATCAAACCATCCCATTTGGCTTCAACGCTTCAGTTGGCAGATGTATTCACGAAATCTTTATCAGCGGCTCAACACTCGGCGTTAATTTGCAAGTTGGGATTGTGTTCTTTCCCTAATTCCAACTTGAGGGGGGGGGGTGTACGGTGATACCATTTGGGAACATTAATGAAACGCAGCGTAGACAGGCGTATGCAGAAGATCAAGAGAAGCAGTATGCAGAAGATCAAGAGAAGCACGACGCAAAGCATGATGGCAATCTTGTAAATAGCATTTCGTAATAAGAGATAGAAGTTTGTTAAAAAGAAACGAATATAAAACGTTTACTCTGGAATAAAGAAATACAATCAATACATATTAGAGAGAGAATTTTGTTTCTGTATCTCTTTTCTCTCACCGTTCCTCCAATGTCTATCACTAAAGCATCAACATAAAACTCTTTTCCTCCCATTTTCCACTGTAAATTTTGACAGATATGCTTGCAACTCAATTTCATTCCACCCCTACCAAGATTGTTAACCCCTTCACCTTTTCCAACTCCTTTCCTAGTCTGTTTATTAAATTTGTATCTACAAAATTATATGTACAACTAGCATCGACCAAATATGTATTACTAATCCATTCAACATACCTTTCACCTTGATTTGTTGGAATTTTGCCATAGATGCTCCAGACATGCTTGTAAGGATATGTTAGGCAATTCTTCTTCGTCAACTACAACACCCTCTTCATTTTCTAATTCATCCTCCACTACATACGTATGTAACAGTCTCTTTTTGCATATATGTTCGGGAACATATTTCTCTTTACACCAAAAACATAATCCTTTAGCTCAACGCTCATCCAATTCTTTGCTTGAAGTCGTTTTACTCCACTTGACTTCTCAGTCCATCTTTGAGTTTCCTTGTATCGGTGTAGGTAATAGTCCAAAAGGCTTCGTTATATTTGTTGAATTTCTAGTATAATATTGGATGAACTCTTCTGGTAGCTCTGTAATGCATCACCACCATCTCGTGTTTTCTCACCAGTTCAAATGCTTGTTGAAGGGTTTAAGGATTCCACCTTTTGAATGGATATTCAATCTCCACCTTTAGCCCTTTCAAAAACATACTCACCAAGTAAGGCTCCAGCATCACCAATTTTTGAGACAACATATCAAATTCTACACAGTACTCCTTCACTTAGCCCCTCTATTTCAATTATTTGAGCTTTCCAATCGGATCTTCAAATGTTGTCTCCCTAAATCTTTGCTCCAAAGCTAACAAATATTCACCCTAGCTCGGTGGCTCTCTAGTCATTTGGTTCCTCACATATAATTCATTCCAGGCGAGAGCCTTTCCTTCCAAATACATCGTTGCCAACCCAACCTTCAATTCGGTAGGCAGATGATCCAATGTGAAAAAAATTTCACATTTAAAAACCCACGCCCTCAAGTTCTCTCCTTTGAACAAAGGTAGTTCAATCTTGCTAGACCTAGTAAGAATGGTGTCCCCTTCCAGTTTCAGGCACCCTTTGATCAGCGTTTCCTTTCACTCCATTCTCATCGCTATCATTTTGAAACAACTAAGTAATCCATTCCTTCAATCATGCATGCTTCTTTCATGCCTGAATTCCAACTCCTACATTTGACTGTGTAGTCTCTCCTCCATGCGTCTTCACTCTTAACCTCACATTCCTTCTGTCATTTAGCAACGTAAGCTATAGCCCAAATTACGCTCTAATGCCAATTTGTTACAAGTATTTTATTTGTAATTGAATTAGGGATTTAGGGTTCTATGTGGTAAAGAAAGAGAGAATAAAGAGCAAGAAGAAGTTAAACAAAAGAGAGACAATTTTCTTTAGTGAGAGTTACAATTATTCCTTAACATCTGTCCCTCACTCAATGGCTATAATAACGACTATTACACCTGTTTTTTCACAACCAATCATATCAATACATTTGTCTCTCCATTACACGATTCATTTTATTAATAAAGACTATACCATACTACATCATATTCTTCTTCTTCATTTATTCCTCAACTTCGTTAAGACTCGGTCCTGCTTATTAGTCTTCTCCTCTACTATGTTGTTTAATTTGTCTTCCTCACTCACCATTTCTGCCCGTATCATCATGACTTGGAGGAGTTTGATCGGAATTTTATGATTCTTCTCATCAGCCAACAACTGATAAGCAACACTTCCCATCATCATATAGACATGAAAAGGTAATCATACTACGTATCTTCATTGCTATGCACCAACACAAGAACCACTACTATCTTAACAATGTTTAACTAAACATTGTTGTCCTATCTATCAATATCACTAATTTATTTTACACTTCATTTGAATAGGAAAAATTATCAGACAATCTCATCCTAGGTTTATGCAGATATTCTTCCATAGAAAGTGAGTGGAACTTGTTACTATTACATATATAATTTCATTTACAATATCAAACTTGTATTTGTCTCCAATTTTTAGCCTTTGCAAGGTTAGCTAATTCATATTCAATCCAATAAAAACCAATCTACTTGGCCTTCTAATTCATAGACATAATCATTTTAGTTATTTATACTAATTTTTTACTTCAACCATTCTATATTTTTCAATTCTCTTAACATAAAATTTTCATCCATATTCTTACTGTTAATTTGGTCAACAAGTTTTGTCTCTTTATTTTAAAGTCACCTAACTTCATGGACATTGCAAAATAATGAAGAGATTTAACAAAAACAATTCATGATTTTAAATCATTGGATGGCTTCACAATGATTTTATCATTAAATATAGCAAGAGGGATTGACGTTCTAAGCACTGCCCGCAATTAAAAAGATAAAGTTGTTTAACATAACGTAAGAAACTTGCAAGTACTAAACAAAATATCTTACCTTTATCTCCTTCTATCCCATTTTTGGGAAAAGTAATTTTATGGGAATTAGCCTTCTTAATGCAAGGGTTCTAATATGAAGTTAATTGCCCTTGCAGAAAGTAAGTTAAAGGAATGGACAGCTAGTTGCTTAAACTTATTGGCTTATGGTTTGAGTTGGACATGTAATGGTAACAAACATGGTCAAAGTGATATTTAATCTTATGATGTTCTTAAAATGTGACGAAGAAAGATTGTGAAATGCCCAAAAAAAAGAAAAAAAAAGGGCACAAGTTTGAAAGGGAAAGAAAAGTATGCTTAAACATGGTGTTCTTGATTCTTCATTGTGCGGCTATGAGTTAATCTATTAGTTGAGTTATAAAGTGTTCATATGGTTATCTTTTGTGAAACTGATCCTCAAGCTGTAATAATTGAACATCAATTGTTGCCATTAATAGGACATTTTTTTGGTTTGATGATGAAAGTTGAGCAATGTAATCTACATTACCTTTGATAACTATGGCCTAAATAATCCTTTCATCCTACCCTTGTCCTTAGCCCTGTTACAACCAAATAAAAAACCTTTTTCATTTTTGCATGAAATTCACAAGTGTTTGCGATGTGATACATTTGCAAGTATATGATAATGTCATTCTATTGTGATGAATATAAGTGAAATGTCCTATAAACACTTCTGAGTACATTGAGTGAATCTTCATGTGAGGTCAAATTTGGTTTGGAAAGGTCATTGAGAATTGTGATGATTGTTCTAGAGTTGAATCCTATGAAATGCTTGTGACTTGATTGTGATCTTAGTTCAGTAAGATAATGCATCTTGGCTAAATTTTTCAAAGAGTTGTAAATAGATTTGTTTAGGTTTGTTTTGTTTTGTCTTGTTTTGCTTTCAAGTCTTTTGAATGGTTAGGGACAAGCAATGTTTAGGTGTAGAAGGGTTTGATAAGTTATTAATTTACATATCAATTTGGGGTAATTTTGGAGCACACTGGATGGATATTATTATGATTATGGTGTTTTTACGTTGTTTTTAGGAGGTTATAAGATGTGGAGCTGTTTTGGAGAAAGAAGCTAAAATTGTCTAAATTGGAGAAGAAAACGCACAGTAGCAGAAATAAATTAGCTGGAAAATGAAGCAAGGCAGACCAAAGAGGTGCATTTTTTCTACTGACAATGCACAAGCCGTTTCTCTAATTCTAATTCTAATTTACAAGCTTTTGCAGAAAAGATGAGGTTTGACTCAAGACAGTGCGAGCTTTTTTGGAAAAGACGCAGTAGATCATGACTTGGGGGAGTTTGATTAGGAAAACCTGGTTTATGATTCTTCTCACCAGCTAACAACTGATGGGCAACACTTCCAATCATCGTATAGATATGAAAAGCTAATCATACTACGTATCTTCATTGCTATGCACCAAAAGAAGAACAACTACTGTCTTAACAATGCTTAACCAAACATTTTTGTCCTATCTATCACTATCACTAATTTATTGTATACTTCATTTGAACAGTAGAACTTATCAGAATCTCATCCCAGGCTTATGCCGATAGAGATTCTTCCGAAGAAAGTGAGTGGAACTTGTTTTTTTTTTTTCTTTGGGAAATAAAGGGAAAGTGAGTGGAACTTGTTACTATTACATACGTCATTTCATTTACAATATTAAACTTGTATTTATCTCGTACTCTTAGCCTTTGCAAGTTTAGCTAATTTATATTCATTCAAATACAAACCAATCCACTTGGCCTTCTAATTCATAGACATAATCATTTTAGTTATTTTATTTATACTAATTTTTTACTTCAACCATTCCTTATTTTTCAATCTTATCTTAGCATTTAAAAATTTTCATCCATATTCTCATTGTTAATTTGGTCAACAAACTTTGTCTCTACTATAGACTCACCTAACTTCATGGACCTTGCAAAATAATAAAGAGATTTAACAAAATCAATTCATTATTTTAAATCATTGGATGCCTTCACAATGATTTTACCATTAAATATTACAAGAGGGAGCACCGCCTGCGATTAAAAACATAAAGTTTTTTAACATAACGTAAGAACGTCAACGCAGCAACAACTACACCTGATTTATTGCACTTAAAAATTTCCACAGATGTTTGCTTTTTCTATAAATAATAAATTTAGATTAACTAATATCCATTTGGTCGGAAGACTGCCATTAAGTTATGCTCTTCCAAATTTCGAAGAAGACTGCTATTACGATTGTATTAGCATAAAAAACACAACATTGTCTATAATTAAACAAAGAATATAATTTGATTAGGAATGGTCATTATATAAAAAACACAACATTGTCTATAATTAAACAAAGAATATAATTTGATTAGGAATGGTCATTATGTAATAGAGCATTTCTGGTTTGAGCAAAATATCTTCATTTTACATATGGGATGGATCGCCTACAGTTAGAAACTTAAAATTGATTAACACAAGGTAAGAAATTCCAACTACTAAATAAAATGATCTGTATTTATTTGTTGCATTTAAAGAAAGTTACCCACCCTTGGATTTGCCAAAAAAAAAAAAAAAAGTTACCTACCCTTGTCTGAATATGTTTGCTTTTTCAATAATTGATACTAACTAGTATCCATTTCGTAAGAAGTGTAGTATTAAGTTCCTTGTAATATTCTTTCCATATTAAAATAAGTTTAAAAAGGTGATAGTGTCTTTTCTATGAATTATTGCATAGACCACAATCAAAAGATTGATAGAAAATTTAATTCCTTAGGGTGAAAACCATCACCAATCATATAAACAATCATGTCAAATTATCAAGAATACTTAGATCTGTCACGAAATTATACTTGAATCCATGAGAACAACAACTAACAATTCTGGAATCCAGTTTCTTTTCATTTGGCTTATATGGCCTTGCCTCAGCTGGACAACCCCAAATGTGCAAGTAGTTCAAATTTGGCCTTTTGCCCGTCCAAAGCTCATAAGGTGTTTTGGTAGCTGCTTTAGTTTGAACATTATTGAGTATGTAAGTTGCAATCTTTAATGCTTCTCCCCAAAGAGATTATGGTAAAGTAGAATGACTAATCATACTCCTTACCATGTCTTTTAGTGTTCTTTTTTGCCTTTCAGCAACATCGTTCATGCTAGGACATCTTGGCATGGTGTACTATGGGATGATACCGTACGCTTCAAGGAACTTAGCAAATGATCCTGGACATTGTTCACCTGATTTGTCATATCTACCATAGTATTCACCACCACGGTCAAATCTGACACTTTTTATTCTTGTGTTGAGTTTATTCTCAACCCCAATCTTATAGTTTTTGAACACGTCCAGAGACTGGGAGTTCTCATGAATGAGATACAGGTAGCCATAATGAGAGTAGTCATCTATGAATGTAATAAAATATTGATGACCATTCCAAGAAGCTGTAGGGAATGGCCCACAAATGTCCGTATGTATGAGTTCTTAGATATGCATATCCCTATTGGTACCTGATTTCCTTAGGTTTGTCTATTTTCCTTTAATACAATTAACACAATTTTCAAATTCCACATAATCAAGGGGATCAAGAATTCTATCAGACACAAGACGTTCAATTCTTTGTTTAGAGATATGCCCTAAACGCTTGTGCCATAATGAAGCATAATTCTCATTGGTTAATTTTCGGTTTATGGCTCTACATACATGTAGAGTTTGATTATACGAGGCAACTGTATTAATCAAATATAGGTTATAAACAAATGATAAAGAACTGATACTAACAAGCATTGAATTTTAAAAAGACTAAATTGACCATTTCCAAATGAACAAGAGTAACCAAATTTGTCCAATGCAGAAATGGAAACTAAATTCTGTCTAAATGGCGATACAATATAAGTCTCATTCAAATCCAAATAATAACCGGTCTTTAACAATAACCTAAAAGTTCTAATAGCCTCAACTTCTATCGTTTTATCATCGCCTACATAGATGTATCTTTTACCATCAATTGGCTTTCGGTGGCTCAGGCAACCCTGCATGGACACACTGATGTGAGTAGTAACACCATAATCTATCCACCAAGTGTGTAATGGTACCAAAGTTAAATTAACCTCAGAACAAACCAAAGCAAGAAATGTACCTTTCTTCACACGCCATACGTGATATTTGGTACGATCCTTTTTTTTGTACAGTACTTTCACAGAAAAATAGGCAAAAGCCTTATCCTATTGCTTCTATTGTTTCTTTTATGGTACGGCACCTGCAGCTTCCTTACCCTTCTTTCTTTTCAAGTTCTTATCTTTTGAGGTAATTGCCAAATAAGCACTCTCTATCTTCTCTTACTTTAGCCTTTCCTCTTCTTGCACACAATAAGAAATGAGATCATTTAGAGTCTAAGTCTCATTTTGACAGTTGTAGATATGAATTGTGCAGGAAGAGATATCAAAACTAAGTGCACAAGCAAGTCCTCAAACAGCTCTAACTTTAGTGCTTTTAGTTTTAAAGCAAAATGCAACATCTCCAAGATGTACTCCTTTAGATTTCCTTTTCCCTTATACCTCGTTGAAATGAGATTTGCCATAATCGTATTTGTTTCAGCCTTTTCGCTTTTGGCAAACCTCTTTTGATTTCCTCAAGGTAATCTTTGATAGTAGTTAACCCTTCAGACATAGTTCCCTTGAAGGTTTCTGGAATAGCACACTTTATGATTATAAGACTCATACGAACTAAATGTTCCCACCTTTCTATGTCTCTCTTATCATCAGAGAAACTATCAGTCATAAGATCGGCAGGTCATTTAGTCCTTAATGCAAGGTCTAACTCCATGATACCAACAACAATCATAACGTTCTCTTTCCATGCCTTGTTTGTGTCGTTGGTGGGTTGTCAAACCAACAAAAATAAATTACCTTAATTCACTAAATACAAGTATAGAGTGAGTAGGGATCGTCTCCATAGGGAATGGTGGATTTATCTCTTTTACAAAAATAAACAGTAAAATTGGGGGGTTTTAATTGATGAAAATAAGTTAACAAAAATTCAATTCAAAAGAAAATAAGGATGTAAATAAATTTAAGAAATTAATCAAGAGAGAAAGCTTCTAGTCAAAGAATGTATTTCCACTTTAATTCCATTACTTGATCATCGATGCAAAAATCAACTCATATATTCTTAAATAAACTGGTTATAGTTATCGACGAACGCTCTAAATAACCAATCTTTTTTTAATTTTTCAGTAATTAAGGGACACCCATTAATTACTTCTCTAATCGAAAGACAACCCCCAAAAATTTTCCAACAAGATTTAATGTTCCAACAGCATTAAAATCTAAAGAGACCTAGTTCTAACCAACAAACACACAACCAGATTCATTTAGATTAGATTATTCATTCTCACGACACAAATTAAACCACTTGCAAAACTATAAAAATTATGTCATTTGCCACTTTTTTTTTAGTCCAAACACACAATTACAAATGTGCAGTTCTAATTAGCTTTCAACTATTTCAAGATTATCAAATATAGACCTTTTATTTAATAAATCCTAAAACAATCATAAACACTAAATTCAAAAAATAAATAAATACTTCGAAATATATAAGATAGACATAACAGTTAAATTTCACAAATCCATGGAATTAAGGCTTCAATACAGTCCTTTAACTAGAATAAAAATTTAGTTACAAGCCATAGATAATAAAGAACACATAAATAATATTGAAAAGAAAAATTGTTCTTACGGAAGAGAGTTTAGATAAAAGAAAAATGTTAGAAAACTCCAGGTGTAAAACTTCACAATCATCGCGTACGTATGGAGAAGTTTAGAGTAACACCCAATGTTGATTAGCCATAAGATCCAACTCAAAACTTCCCCACGTAGCTGCTGCGCCTAAGTGTTCTCCTCCAAAACAAAAGACTGCTCCAAAAGAACCCTTTATACTGCTACCTCCCTCAACCTCTTCCTCACACACGAAACTTTGTTTGTCTTTTTTTTTTGTAAGACCCACGTAGCCACCTCTTCAAAAATCACACAGCTTCCTTTTATTTTCTCCAAAACTCACGCACTCTTCTCTCTTCTCTCCACTCACGCAAACTCTCTCGCCCTTCTCTCCACTCACGCAAACTCTCTTCTCTTTACCAAAACTAACTCAGCCCCCCCCCCCTTTGGTTTTCATTCTTCGTTTAAATCCCACGCAAACTCTCTTTCTTCTCATACACGCCTCTCTTTTTCTCCAAAAATCACGCAGACTGCAACCCATTGACTTACAAAAACCAGCCACCTTTTTCTTTGTTTTGTTCTTAACCCATGCTGCCTTTTTTGACTCAACAAAAACTAGCCCCTCACACACACCCAGATTGCAGCTCTTCTTCCAAATACTCATGTAGCCCTCAACATTTTTGTCTCCTTTTTCTGTCTTGTCTTTTTGTTGTTTGCTTATCCACCTGCTGACGTTTTCTTCTTTTTTTTCCTTTTTTTAAAACCAGCTCCATATTTCCTAACCTTCAAAAATAATGTAAAAAGACCATAATCAAAACAATATTCATCCAATATGCTCCAAAAATGCCCCAAATTAATATGTAAATTATTAACTTATCAGTCTTTAAGCACGGGAATGGAATTGATGCTGGCAGTAATAGTAAAAGTAGAAGTAGCAATTGAACAGAGAACAAAACAACCAACAAACAAGCTCACATAAATTCCACATAATCATATAAAATCAAATAATGGTAAAGCCGATCACAAGATACCTAGCACGACGTTAATATTTAGTCTTTGGACAGAAATATCAACTTGCAAGTGGTACTTTTAGTGCAGTAATCAAATATTGACAATAACAAAAATGTTAAAGAATTAACCTTTCTTTGGACTGATTAATTTTTCACATAGCTAACCCAATAATTATCACATATTTATTACCACATGTGTACATGTATTTCGGCCAAAATATTGAAATTCCTTTGGGCTGGTCAATACCCTCATGAATTACACATACACAATCATCTTAATATTATAAAATAAATTAATTTACACAAGAGAGGCTACTTTAGCGGCATGTTGTTTCAATCAATTTATTTCACAATATTAATAAAAGATCAATTATACCAATATATGAACATACCTTGAACAATCAATTTGAACGTTGATTGTATTAACCTTAGTTAACCGAACTCAATTTTCATACAAAAATATAAACTAAAAGAATGTATAATTGATTTATGCCAAAACGTCATATATCGTAATATCATGTATGAACCAAATATAAAATTTTTAAAAATTAACCGAATGTATTAGTTGAGCTTTTATCCAATGGGTAAAGCCTTTATTAAAACTCACCAAGAACGTTATTGAAATGCCAGGACAAAGATGAGAGGCTTTTGAAAACAACCAGAAAGCAACATTTTCAAATCGACGAATCATCAACGCAAGAAATTTTTTTTTTAAGTCATAAGATTGCAAAAGGGATTTAACCGAAACATAATCTAAGGTTATAAAAACCATATGTATGCTGAAAGAACCAGATCCAAAGAAACGAAAAATACTCCGTTCATATGGAAGACAAATAATTAAAAAAGTCTCAATGATTTAACATGAAAGAGGCTCTATACCACTCGGTAGAAAATTTAATTCCTTAGGGTAAAAACCATCACCAATCATATAAACAATCATCTCAAATTATCAATAATACTTAGATTTGTAGCGGAAGCATACCTGACTCCATGAGAACAATGTGATTCCTATGTCTTACGATTATTCATCTTCTAAGTCAATATGTACGTCTATTTTCTCTCAAGAATTGTCTCTTTTCTGACTGATGGAATATCAGAAAATATAATCGTTCATACGACTTGGGGACCATAACCCAAACTCTTTATATAATTTTCTTATTTCTATTTGGGCCCATCATAAAATAGAAATTAGACTATTGGGTCTCTACACATTAAACCCTATATTTTATTAGATGTCATATAGCCAAAAGCCTTTAATCTTAATAGATTACTTTAACCAAGCTTAACCTTATGATAGCACATAATATACAATTAATAAAGTATATATACGTAACCACACATTGGATTAAATCCAACAAAGATTTCAAGGTAACGAAGCTTGTTCAAGTAAAATTAAAGTAGTGTGTTGTCCTGTAATTATGTTCATATAAGTTAGTAAAAGTTTGAAAAATGTAAGTATTTCAAACTTTGGTAATATATGTATAAGTAAAATAACATTATTGTGAATTTTTTTAATGGGTTTAAACCAAGAATAAATTAAAGTCAAGTCTGAGTATTTATTAGATAGAGTTTGGTTAACATTGGAAAGAAGATTTGCATCGAAAGGGTTGAAAAAAGATGAACAGGGTCACTAGGTGATATGTCATGAGTGACTCTTTACCTAGTGACACTATTCATCTTTCTTCAACCCTTTCAATAGCAAATCTTCCTTCGAATGTCAAACAAACTCTTTCTAATAAAATATAAAATATAGTAGAAATCACTCATCTCTCGAAAGAAACTCGTATCCATGATACTTCTCTTCTCTTGTTAAGTCCATATAGTAAATATATTCTTGCAATCGTTCTTCAACAAGAAGTATTCGTACTATCCTTTCTATAAATCACCTAAAGTTAAAAGAGATCATCCAAAGTTTTCATTTTGAATAGTGTGGCTTAAAGGAAACAACAATAGAACAATATGTCAAACTGAAGGTTCCAAAAGAACTCATCTCTCTTTGGAGAAACCATATCATACTCATCTCTATATTGGAGCTATCAAACTTTTTCTTACTCTCAATGGAAGAAAAGGAATTCCAGCCATTGCCAGGATATCTCTTCTTGACATTGCCTACACAACTTACCAAAATGCATTCATTGGTACTCTATTGATAACTCTCAACAATAGAATTGTCATTCTCATCATAGTCCCTGATTTCAACATCATGTTGGAAGATCCCATCTTATCTGAAAGACTCCAATTCCAAATCCAAATTGCTAGAGCAGAGCACCCTACAACAATCATGGCCATATTACACCACCAAATGATCTATCATTACAAAATCATGTTGTAGATTTTAACTTTCCAAATTCAACTTTTGATGCCTTGTACATGGTAAAAAATTGAGCTTATGATCAAACTACTATCATCCAAATTCCAAAACAATTATCACCGATGGAACTTAAAAAGTTGATGCCAACATAATGGATCACTAACTACCAGAAAGTGTTTCATGATCATCACAAACATTCTTTCCATACAACTACTCTGCCTATTCTTAGGACACTAAAAGATGGATCTGTTAAATCTATATACACCAGGCCCATTGAAGACCAGCTTGGATCCTATAGCACATCTGGACCCATTTTAGTGCTTCAACTAGTGTTATTACATAAAGAAGGAAAGATGGACCTCATATCCATTATGTTAGATATGATGGTTAACCTGTATACATCAGCCATCATTGAGGGCACTTCATATTGGATGTAGATCCATCCATATGTGAACCAGGTTGTGAAATACGTCCAACGCTAACCTACGACAACACAGATAGTGAAGATAAGGCCCAGGTAAAACTCTAAAGCAAAAGAAGGAAACAATCTTGAAGAAATCATCGTTGCTAACCTTCTCAACAATTCCATCTTGAGCAAGATGATGATGATCTAGATTCAAAACCTTGGGTTGGGCTTAAAAACCCACATCTTAGAGTTGAGATCCATTCTGAACTACTCAAAGCTATTGGAAAGGACCATCTATTCCTTAAAGAACTAATTCTCGGTAGACCTCAACCCGTTATTCCTTCCATTCCTATTACTACTCCAGCACCAACTCCTTGTATAATGATGAGACCATATGGAGATGAATTTCCTTCCTTGGAGAGACGCACAGATGATACTAATAGGGTTATCTCCAACCCTTATGTTCATTCTATAGGAATTGCTTCTTATAGTACCCTTGTATCAAATCCTACAGATGAAGTACTTAACAGACACACTGATAATGTTATAGCCTAAAATAAAGTTCTTCACCGAATTGATACCAAGATTGATGGTCTTAACCAACAAACCCAGGCTATTCAAAAATGGGTAGAAACTGTGTCTTCTAATATCCAAAACCTATATAAATCTTTTAAAGACCAAATCGTCCAACTTGATACTGATTTTAGAAGATATATTGAAACACAGTATCTTAGACCTGATTTCACAACCAAAGAGCAAGAACTTTAAAGAGTGAAAGAAGTACTTCAAAGAATGGAGGCAGACATGTAGACAGAATAGTCTAAGACCATTTATAAAGCTCATCCTATAACTTTTCCAGTTATCTAAACCATATATTCAACCCCAACTTATTCTAAAATTGTTGTTTATGAAAAGGTCTTTAAAATGAACTATCATTTAATTAGGTAGCACGTTCATCCTACCACCAAACCTAAATCCACCAAACCTACGAAGCCCAAAACTGACAAGATTCATGATCCATCACCTTTATATACCCTGTTGATCCATGGACAAAGCCTATACAGATTAAAACTCCAACTTTTTCACCATCAAGAACCCAACTTGCTCAATATGTTGGAAAAGATAAGGCTGCTCAATAATAATTCATTACAACTCTTAAACCAATTTCTATCTCAACTGAATCTGGAAGTCAATCATCTACATATGAAAATTCATAAACTTTTAAATAGTTTGCCGATTTATCCGAATTAGCTTCGATTATGATGACTATGCCTGATATATCTAAATCAACTGTGGTTGAACTAGAAATCAATGAAGCTAAATCTATAGCGATTAAACCGTTTAGACCTTCACCACCACCAATACAAATATCACCAACAAGACCTACTTAAAGACCCTGGTTTCTTTTTTATGATCTTCAACTTAAAAAATAGAGAGATCGCCTCCATGAATTTAGAGCTTGATTGATTTACAAATGACTCAACTAGATTTCCCTTTAAGAGATATCTTGTTTGAGTTTACCTCTTGTTTTACTAGTACTTTATGAGAATGAGTCAAAGTCTAGATGATTATCGTAAACTTCAATAATCCAAATAGCATCTATAGGAATTATTCTTGGAGTTACCCATAAAGAATTCATTGGAGATTTTTAGCTCATTGACATACAAATTAGGCAAGAGTATTTTGCAATGAAGTGTTATTCACTAGACAAAATAGATCTACAAAAACATTTTCACCGTATGATAGAAAGATATTATCTGCTTAATGGTTTTAATGACGTCAATCTCTATTATACGTTGACCTCATCTCTTTCAGAAGAATTACAACCTGAACTTCAAAGGACCATTGCAACTTTATAAAGAGATATGAAAGAAATATCTTTTGGTGAAATCTATCAGCTCGTCTTAGCTTCTCTTGATAAACTTTGTGATCAACAAACGTTTTTCAAGAACATGATTAAAGTGGTCCTCTACTGAAAAAGGCTTTCATAAAGCCTTATCTAAAGATCCAGTGTAAGGAGAAACAAGATTGTGACACTAAAAAGAAGAATCATCATAAGAAGTTATCCTATAAAAAATTTCATAAATCCCACATTTCATATGAAGGTTATCATAAGCCATTCAGAAGAAGAAAATGGCATAGGTTTGTTCGATTCTTTAAGCAACGAGATCCTCAAACAAAAAAGGCATATCGATGTTTCATTTGTGGCAAAGCAGGACATTAAGCTTGCCAATGTCCTAATAAGACAAAAAGGGATTTGAAACTGTTCGAATTCATTGAGGCTATAGTGCCTACACATGACAATAGTAATATTGAAGATTTCATTGAAGAACAATCTAGTGAAGATGAGGAAACAAAATTTGTTGTTCCGATTGGCTCTTCTGATGATGAGTTTGAATCCTCTGATGACCTAATCTACGAAGATGAATATACCAAGGATGATATCTTATATATGCTATAGCAACAATGTTTGAACGTAGACTCAAAACTTATCACTGTTCCTCGTCCTTATATCTATATCCAGTTATTACAACAGGATAAATATGATAAGCCAATCAAGGTTATTGGATATATGGATACTGGATCCTGTTGAAGTGTTATGAAGCCCAACATCTTACGTCCTAAAGTTTGGATATCACATGATGAATAATTCACTGCTGTTGATGGTAGTTTATTCAATATTGGGCTTATCACCAAAAGAAAAATAGGGATAAGGTTTTTCCCTGATTGTGTGGTGTGGACTAAAGTCCTTGGTAGTCATTTTTCTGGCCCAGATATCTTAATTGGTATGGATGTTTACTACAAGGGCATCCTCTTCACAAATTTTATCTACTAGTATCAAATGCCGAGTCAATTTGAGTGCTTACACGGATAGACGCATCATGTTTGAACTCACTCAAGTACCTCCTAAATATGAAGCAGTGAGGGATCAATTTTTGGAATATTGTCCTAAGAACCATGCACAATTCTCACATCCTAATCTTTTTTGGAAAAATCCACAATTCTGCATTCATCTACCTTTTAAGAAGAATGAAAATATTAATCCTACCAACTACTGACCCTAGCTTGAATGCTGATGATTTAAAGTTAGCACAATAGGAGTGTGTTATTTTACTTCAACAAGGATTAATCAAGTCCACAATATCAGATTGGGCTTGTCAAGCTTTCTATGTGAAAAAAAGAGCTAAATAGAAGAGAGGAAAAAAGAGGTTGTGATTGATTACAAACCTCTTAATACATTCATTCAAGATGATAAATTCCCGCTACCAAAGATCAATACTCAAGTCCTGTTTCTCATAGAAGCAACAATCTTTTCAAAATTTGACTTGAAAACAGGTTTTTGACAATTGAGTATAGATCCACAAGATAGCTTTCTGCATTCCCAAATACCAAGGGACTATTATGTCATTTAAACTCAAGGTTGCTCCATTATTATTCTAAAGGGCAATGATAAAAATTTATGAGTCTATTCTCTTTGGTACTTTGATCTACATTGACGACATCCTCTTATACTCCATTTTAAAACCATTTTTAATCACTAGTTTCAACGTCTGTTGGTAATTCCTAGAACTTGTCACTGGCTTTTATAAGTGGCAATATCTTGTACATGATACTGCACATATACCTCTTATCTCAATCTCTTTCTCCCCAAAACACACGGTACTCAGTACCATAAGCATATTTGGAAACATGTTGCTTGCATATAGAATCGCCCCCAATCTTTACAAACAAGCGAGAACGAATGTTCCACCATCAGGTCGTTTTTATACATAATTGATCATTAACACCAATTTTTCGGGATGAGTTCTGTTAGGATGTGATCATTTTTCTATAGTCTTGTAGCTTATATTTCCTACTTTATATCCTGCCTTCTTCTGTACTACTTCCTTCATAAACGTGGGCAGTTATTGTCATCCTCTAATCAGCAAAAGTGCTCCACAGCCAACTTTTTAATGTTTACAGAGAAGAGAAGCATAATCACTTAAGTTATAATGATTCTTCAATATTAATCATTTGTTCTAATTGTTTGGAAGCCCATGGGATGCTTCATATCTCCTTTTGCAAACCAATTTTGCAATTTTCTTCCTTTTAGATTAAACCATGTTTGGTGTTGGAATATCGAGCAGATGTACGTTTTCAGATGCAGCTAAAGCCCAGAGTACTTTGTGGAAGTGCTGAGGTAATAAGTCTCCACCCTCTCATTACGTCAAGCCAATAACCCAAATGGGTAATTATTTTGGTAAACCTTCTCTTAACCTGAAAGCAACCTTCCAGAAAGGTGACAACTACAGTATGATAGCGACAAGAATCTCTGAAATGTTCGCAAAAGTCGATAAGCCGTCGATGTTGTCGTCGTCGTATGACACGGCATGGCTGGCTATGGTACCATCTAAGGGTTGTAAGGACAAGCCACTGTTTCCAGAATGTGTGGAGTGGATAATGAAGAACCAACGTCCTGATGGTTCATGGTCTGTCGATCCATATCATCCATTGTTACTTAAGGACTCGCTATCTTCTACA
>JAOQMM010125060.1:0-17853 GCA_027563515.1 Erythroxylum platyclados
GTAAGAGTGTAGTAAATGAAGTAAAATATGATCCTTGTGGATGGAGTAGATCCACCGGACAGGTATCAGTCTTTTAGGGAGGGACTTGGCCTTCAAAAGATTTTGAAGGTTACACCTTCAAAGTCTTTGGTCATTAGGATCAATCTGGTCTTCCTTGCGTTTTTCCTTGTCATTTATGCTTCTCTTCTTCTACGTCCATCTTCTTCAGTCTATTTCGAAAATGCAGCGTCGCTTGTTAGGTGTTCATTGCGCGAGTGCCATCACAAGGTAAGGTGAGCGTATAATATATTAGTCAATTATGTATGCATTAGTGTGTTGTGTTCTAACAATTTGACAAGAAATTAGTTTAAGTAACGTGTTTTTCGATTACCCTTCTGCTAAAGTTGAAATTTTTGTAGGCTGAAAGTCCGGTGAAAATCAAGGCAGTACTCTTGGAGGAGAGTAAAGTACATGTTTCGAAAGGGAGGAGTGTTCATATGACTAAGATTGAGGTACCAAGCTTCATGGCTGATATGGGAAAAGGATTGAGGATTGGCATGATTAACATGGACGACGATGAAGATGTTAGTGATTGGAAAGTTAATGGAGAAACTGTGCCAGTTCACTTTGACCGAGTATCAGAGCAATTCAAGTGGGAAGATTTGTTTCCTGAATGGATCGACGAGGAAGAAGAAAGCGATGTACCGTCGTGTCCTGAGATGCCAATGCCTGAATTCAAGGACTACGATGACATGGACGTGATAGTGGCAAAATTGCCATGCAAGTACCCAGAAGAAGGGTGGAATAGAGAAGTGTTAAGGCTTCAAGTTCACCTTATAGTAGCAAATTTGGCGGTGAAAAAAGGGAGGAGAGATTGGAAGCGGAGGACCAAAGTTGTGATGTGGAGTAAGTGCAGGCCAATGATGGAGTTGTTTAGATGCGATGATTTGGTGAGACAGGAAGGTGATTGGTGGTTGTTTGAGCCGGAAGTCGCAAGATTGGAACAAAAAGTTTCATTGCCTATTGGGTCTTGCAAGCCGTCTTTGCCTTTGTGGTCACAAGGTATGCCTGAACTTCATATCAATTTCTCTATTCTAGTTTTCCAGAAACATAAAACGCGCCAGGTAGGGGTCGAACCTACGACTTTCTGCTTAGGAAACAGACGCTCTATCCACTGAGCTACAGGCGCTTATTACTGTCACATTGACTTCTACCCCACAGATATCTTAATACTTACAGGACAATCATTATTACTAATTTTTAGTTATTATTATAGTCTTTTTATACAAAGGATAACAAGTTCTTTACTTAAGAAAATATTTTCTTATCCATTTGTCTTTCGTTGGGAGAAAAAAACAAGTCATTTCTAACACATTGAACAGGTAGTCCAAGGGAATAAGCTAAAATGACTCCACGAAAATTGAAATGTTCAACATAATCATTTTTAATTAGTAAACCATTTAGGTTGCATAGACTGATCAACAACTTCCAAGAAAAATTTAATGCTTGGTGACGAAGCTAAGATGGTGGTTAGGCCTAGTTGTGATCAATAGAATATGGGTGCACCACACTATGCTACTTCCACATTTTCTTATTTATATTAGTTAAGATGAATTAATCAATTAGATAGTAGATGACAAGTGGATGGTCCCAACATTGGATTCCTGAAAGCTCTATTCTATCACAGGCATCATATAATTAGAAAACTTAGACTACGGAAATTAGTTAGATTCTTGTGAAATATTGAATCTTCTTAAATCTTGCATGCTAGCAAAATTTTTATTAAATTATTGTTATTGTTGTTGTTGTAGAGTACCGAAATTGATAATACTACAACTAAATATCATCTATTTGGCTAATTCTTTGACTAACATAAAGGGTGACCTCACTTGTTTTATTCTTTTCTAAAATTATTAAATTAAGGGTTCAATTTCTTGGAATTATGAAAATTCAACAAAAAAATTCTAAATTTTTATAAGAAAATTTCATCCACTTATATTATAATCAACGACAAGAGGCTAGTCTTCGTTTAACCAAGGTCAGGGTTCAATCCTCGTTTGTGTATGCAGCAGTATTAAATTCTTGGTAGTAGTGCTTTGTCGCTCCTTAGAGTTCCATCCGGCATGAACGGGAATTAGTCTAAGTATGATAATGGCTTAAAGGTGTCATCGACCGTTCGGACCCACCCAAGATATCTAATGGTCATCCAAAATATATAGATATATAATATAGTATAATATTGCAAATGTATTTGTACGTAGCGACTTAGTTTTCTAACACACATTCATTGTTTTTTTCTTGCCTTGTTCTATTCTGAATTAATCCAATGTAGGAGCTATAAAACGAAATGGAAGCTGACGCCTTTAGTTGAACTTTGCAGGGATTAACGAAGTGAACGATCTCTCAAAATTCCAAAGCCCAACAAGAGCAACTAAACGAGAAGCATATGTCACAGTTCTCCACTCCTCAGAGTCCTACGTTTGTGGTGCCATGGCACTTGGACAAAGCCTCATTCAAACAGGAACCAAGCGTGACCTTGTTCTTCTTATAGATAAGTCCATCTCACAACCTAAAAGAGATGCTCTCGTCGCAGCTGGTTGGAAGATCAGACTCATTACAAGAATTCGGAACCCCAGAGCTGAAAAACATTCCTACAACGAGTACAACTACAGCAAGTTCAGGCTCTGGCAACTCACCGACTACGATAAGATCATCTTCATCGACTCAGACATCTTGGTCTTACGTAACCTTGATCTGCTTTTTCACTTCCCCCAAATGTCAGCCACTGGCAACGATATATGGATCTTCAACTCTGGGATCATGATCATTGAGCCCTCAAACTGCACTTTCAAGTTTCTGATGGACCGACGTAAGGACATTATCTCTTATAATGGTGGTGATCAGGGTTTTCTTAATGAAGTTTTCGTGTGGTGGCATAGGTTACCTAGAAGAATGAACTTTCTGAAGAATTTCTGGGCTAACACTACCGCAGAAGCTAGCGTCAAGAACGAATTATTCGGAGCTGACCCTCCAAAACTTTATGCAATACATTATCTTGGATTAAAACCTTGGCATTGTTATAGAGATTACGATTGTAATTGGAATATAGGGGACCAACGTGTTTATGCGAGCGATGTAGCTCATGAAAGGTGGTGGAAGTTTCATGACTCCATGGATGAGAAGTTGCACAACTTTTGTGGGTTAACGAAGCGGAGAAAGCTTGAGTTGGATTATGAGAGGAAGTTGGCTAGAAATAAGAGTTTCAGTGATGAACATTGGAAAATAAAAATCACAGATCCAAGGCGGAGTCATGCAGTTTGATTATTGGATGTTTGTAAAAGATTTCCAATTATTTTCTTTTCTTTTTGTTCTTTGAAACTTTTTGTATTTTAATAGAAACATACACATACTCTCATATTTATTTGTGTAGTTATAAAGAAATGGAAAAAGGAAAAATGGAATTATTTCTTCACAAAATATTTGTTTATTTTCAATTAATATAAACAACAATAACAACAACAACAACGTAAATAAAAGTTTCGCTAAAAGATTCCTAGTAAATAATTGAGTTTGCGAATTATAGGATTACGAACTTTAAGATTTAATGAATGGTGATATTTTATACCTTTGCATTCAAGTGAGGTGAATATCAACTTCATATATTTAATGGAGTTTGAGTGTTGATTTTTATCGAACTAATTATATATAAAATAATTTTAAAAAAAGTGGTACTGAGAGGTTAAGAATTGAAGCTACGGCCATTAATAAATAAGAATTAAAACTAGACCCTTTTCATAAATTATTCTGAAGAATGAAATAAAAATGAAAATAAACCTTAAAACAAAGAGACAAACAAAGAAGGAGTGAAATGCAAAATGAACAATGATATTTTTCAGATTGTTTAATCAAGTTCCCGACGTTATACAAATAAATTATTTAACCTTAATTAGATGAAAAATACCAATAATTATTAAAATTAATGATTTATGGAATGACTAATTAAATTATTTATATTAATATATTAATTACACATAATCATTAAAAATTTAACAATTCATTTATATAAGATTTAAATTTCAATATTATGACATTAGAAGCAAAATAGAATCAATGTTTTAAAAACCGGACTGAAAGTTAAACCGGTAAGACAAAGTGTTTAAGGTTTAAAAGATTCAACTCGTATTAGACCTTCATAAAACTAGCTAAAGATTAAATAAAATTAAAAAATTTGAAATATGATTGGAAGAGATTATCCTTATCTATCAAAGAATTAGAATTTTAATTAAAAAAAGAGATTGTTTAATGAACATTAATTGATTTATTTTAGTTTGTAAGAACTTATTAATTTACAAAAATTGACGGACTAATTAATAAACTAATCAGTTTTTAACTACAAGAATTATCAAAGTAAATCGAACCAAAAAGTTGAAGATCAAATCGAAAAATTTAAAGATTCAAAATTTTTACTATTTGACCGTCGAATTGATTGAGTTTTTTAATCATTGAATAAAATACTAAAATTTTAAGAATTATATTATGTTATCCTATATATATATTAAGGATTTATTTAACATTGTTTTATATTACTAGACTGTTATTCTTCCATTCATTGGAAAGTAAAGGTATTCTGACTATTGACAACCTTTATCATACTACCTAATAAACTAACTTAAATGTGGAGCTACCTCTTTATTAATATGATGTTATAGCAACTGTTCTTTCCACTTAAGACAGAAATTTGGTGTAATGCGAGGAACGAACTTTTCATCTAACAGTACTAATTAAAATTAAATGTTGGATTCACGAGAATGAAATAATGTGAAAAGCAAAACTTGTATACATCGACGACCAGAACTTCAAAGTTAAGAAGAATTGAAACGAAGTTCGAGGGCAGGTAAGAAATTGAAATCTGTTGCTTAGGTTAACATTTTCTTTTGCTTAAGTTCTTATTGAAGCTTCAGGTAAATTGAAGAAAGCTGACTGTAAAGGACAAACAATAACCAAATTTGTATTAATTACTTTCTTGAATAACGAACAATATTAGGTTAAGTTGTGCTTTTGGTCATTTGTCACATATGGGGTCCAAAGAAACAGTGGAGGAGAAGTTTAGTTTGGCAAATCTTATTTAGGTGTACCTACTATATATCAAACCTAATCATCAGGAATTTCACTACATTAAGAAAATGATACATGTTGGTATACATCACATGAATGAATTAGTGTTAGCTATAATGTAAAGATCAATAAATGATCAACAGTCAATAGATTCAGAATCTCTGATTAGCTAGCTAAGGAAGGAACTGCATTTTCTAGAGTGGGTATAAGATTTGGATGGGTTATGTATCTTGAATTGACAGTGTATGTTTCTTGTAGAGACAAAATAACCCGGTTAGTCATTGTCTATAATCTTCCTGAATAATTTCCATATATTGATCATTGTGTCAATAGTTCCTCGTGAAATTAGTGTTAGGATTTGGTAGTTTGTGCCAAGAGAAGTCTTTCTTTTGAGAGTGATGAAGGCAACATCCATAAACCAAGCTAATTGCCGTGCAAAGCAAAGAATGGGTCCAAGTCACAAATGATTAATCAAGGAAGTACATAATAGTACTTAATAAGAACTAAATTCGGAAAACTTATTTTTTTAATTTAAATATTTTATTTTATTTAAATTAATATAATTATGATTTCAGTAATACAAGTATATATCATGACATTTTTAATAATGTAGCTTTATTTACTCTAACATTTCATATGAGAGACGACTATCAAATTTTATATAAAAAAATAAAAAGATAACTGAAAATTTTTGAAGTATATAAACAGAGTAATAATTAACTTTTATCTAATTATTTTTCGATTAGTAATTCTCTTAAATTAAGAAATAGAGTTGTCATTGAGTTAATATAGCTCGAGGCAGAACAAATATTCTTTAATATTACAATGATAAGTTGGGACAATGAGCACAAAAAATGACACCTGCAATAAGATCATGAGTAATAAGTGGATCTTAATTAACTTCTAAACTGAATCTACATAAATAAGGATTAAATATCTTGAATTGTGAATTAGGAATGAACGATGATATCAAGAGTTTAATGATGAAAAATTGTGATGTTTTATAGAGAAGGTGAGTATCAAATCTCATATCAAAAATGAGAAGAGAAGAGAGATGAAAGCTTTTATAAATTTATAAAAAAAAAACTACTAATTAATTTCTAAATATAATCTTTTGTTTAAATAAATTTTAATTTAACAATTTTGACAAAACTATAATGTTTTATAATAAATATAAGAAGAAACTTAATTCTGTATTAAATAAGTATATTTTATTGAGAAATTTGAAACACATGAATATAATTAAGTTTAAAATAATTAAATATATGAATATATATTTTCAAATTATTTCGATAATGATTCTTAATTTATTATAAAAATGACAATTAAAATTTAAAAATTAGTTAATTACACATTTATTGATATTTAAACTTTAAGTCTAGGTTTAAATAAAAATAAAAACTTTCAAACCAAAAATTCTTACTTTTCCATTTATATTTAACAGTATTCATATGAAACTTAATTAATATCAATTAATTTTTAGTAATATGTAATTTATAAAAACATAAAATTACCAGTAATTATGATATGAAAGAAAAATATTTTAACAATAATTCAAGATTTTCACTTTTATACATAATGCATAAAAGGTACAAAATTTCGTAATTTTTTCGCTTGTTGAGATATAAATGTTATTTATAATGTAAGGCAAAAATTATTAAAATATATACGTAAATTTATTAATAATAATGTATAATTTTGAGAAAAAGAAACTTATATTGTAAAGTTAAAAGACTACTTTGAAAAAGTTCATAGATTCAAACTTTAGAATGTGTAATGATAGTATTTAAGGTCAAATCCACTTCATATGATAAATTTGTTTATTTTATGTTATTATTTAATTATTATGACAACTTTACAAGTTTAAAATTAAATTCACTTTTTTAACAGTGTATTTATGTGGAGAATACTCATAATAATCTTATCATTTGTACATATATTTTAATAAATATAATAATTTCCCTATAAATATATATTAAAATATTTTATATCACTTTAATTTTTATAGCATTTGTTAATTTATAAAAAATAATAGTTTCTTTTACCATAAGGTATCATAAATGCATATTCTAAATAAAAATACATTAAGAATAAGAACTTTTTATTTATTTGAATTTAATTTATATTTAATATATAGATTGGTCCCAAGATAGCACACAAAATACACATTTAATATTGAAAATCCAAAAGGATTTAGTTTCGCACAAGTTATGGTTTGGCCGCGGTTGCTTTGAATTACATCTATGGTTGCTTGATATGAAGCAACTACGTCAGCAACTGTAAATTTTCTATCAAAAACGAAAATAGAAAATTAAATACAAAATAAACAAATCAACACCCAAAATTTGTTAACGCAATTTGACACATCTTACTTACATCTGCACGGTCCTCACTCAGCTTAATCACTTTCACTAATGACAATAGTTTTATGCAAGATTTCACTAAGCCGATTCACTCAACCTTTAACACTATCCCTTGTCCTCACATCCCGTGAAAGTAAATTACACTCAATAACACGACCACCTCATGCTAACCTCAATAGAGGATTTTCTCAACAATGTTCGATAATAAAAAGGAGAAAATAAAACAACTCAATTGATTGAAGCAATAAAGAACATAAACAAAGATAATTGAGAAGAGAAAACAACTCCCCTAACAATGTAGCTTCTTCAATAAAAGAACAAGAAGTTGTCTACCAAAAATTAGCTGTGAATCTTCAATAACGTCGCTGAAATATCCCATGCATAGCAGCCACAAAATACCTCAAATCAATAAATGTTTCATCACCGAAATATCATATATGAAGAGCTGCAACTACACCACAAACTACTAAAAGTTTTTGACACAAAACACCATCATCAACAGTCCAACAAAGTCATGCAACCCTTGGAGAAAAACACCCAACAAATCTGGACAGAATCACAAAAATATCAGCTCATAAAAATAGTTTTTGATCCAAGAAATTCCAACTGCCAAGTCACCATATTGTGGTCGTTTTTTCCCACACAATTCAGCCTTGAAAATTCACGCAATAGGCAGAGAAAATTAGTTGTCCAATATAGATAAAATCACCAAAAAATCAGTTGTCTTAGATAGTCATTATCCTCAAAATAGGTTGTCAAGAAGAGTGCAAAAATTACCAAAAATCTACATCTTATCTTAGTCAAGATATGGTGATTTGATTTCAATTAAATCCTATTTATCCCAAATAAACATCATCTTCAAAGAATCCCATATAAGGTAGAATATTCAACATAATGATATTCCTCAAATAATTAATGATGTCCAATTACAAATAATGCCCAAAATATCATAACACATATCTTAACAAATATATATCAGTGAAATATCTCTACTGAGCAGGACAGGAAGCAAGCACTGAAGCAGACATATTGTAACTTGAAACAGCTGACAAAAGTAACAATTCAAACTTAACCTGCAAATAAACAACGTGGTCAGAGGAAGGAATAGTTATAATGCATGTTGTGAGCTTTCTCTCGAAACTCACTTATTGAAATCGTAAATCAAAGGTAATATACATCCAACTCAGCTGAGGGACATCTTTCCATAGTGTGGATTTATCAACGTAGTACAACAATCCTACCTGGTTCTTAACTATTCTCTAACTTCAAAGTTTTGTTTGGTTATTGGACTGTCACTAAAAGATTGCTATAGCATATGGTTAGCATTTTAAGGATATTATTTTGTGTTAATATATTTCTTTAACTTCTTATACGGATCTATTTATACTAGGATGTTATTATTACAATTGTTGTTGTTTATATTTCTTTAACTTCTGAAAAAAAAAAAGGGGAGTGAATTGTGCACATTCATTTTTCTCATATTTGAAACTAACTAACAAATTTCTTAATATAACAAATATGACAAATTCATATATGATAATTACAAAGAAATCATAAAAATAATTAAATAGAGTAGAAAAGAGAGAAAAAATGATTTATAGTGATTCGACAATATAATCTTTAGCTTAGTTCACTCACCAAGTTTCACTTGGGAATTCACTATCTTCTTTCTTTAATGGATGAGGAGGAACTTTTGGTATAACATATTCTTTATCATAAGTTAAGAGAAACCTTATAAATCTTATTTAAGGTTAAGAGGAAACCTCATGATGTTAAGCCAAGTTGTTTCTCTAATTGTTATAATAGCACAACTATATTCATCTCAAAAGCGTACTTTCTTGCTTACATTCAACGTACATATGTACATAAATACACTCTCTAATTTTTCAAGAATCTTAACAACTCTCTAGCATGCTTAAGATATCATCCACAACACATATGGTCTATTTATATTCAAAATAACATAAAAGAGTAATTAAAAATAAAAACTAGTCAGTACAACAGTTGGTAACATTATCATTGGTCAATTATTCTCCACATTGATCAATCATTATATCATATAGTTAACTAATGTGGTCATAGGCTCATGTTACACTTTATCAATCCTTAATTGTTACTACTCACCTATATTGGTCCATCAATATTAAAAAAAAAAAACTTTAACATCAGTTGGTCATTGATCTAAATTGTTCAACTAGTATATCTAAAAATAAGTTTTTCAAACTTTTCAACTAATTTTAAGGATGAAATACACTCATTCAATAAAAACTTTATCTAAAACTATTTTAAAATTTCTTCAAAAGTTTGTTTGGAGATTAAGAGGTTTTATTTAAATATTAAACAAATTTCCTCTTGATTATGGAATTATTTATGCATTATGAACTATATGCAAAGGATAATGAAATGATTGAACTCTTAATTCATTGAAATGACTAAGATAAAGTTACAAGAAGGATTACAATCAATTTTATTAAATCTTGATATGCTTGATTACTGCTTGCTTTTGTTTCTTCATTTGAATTCCCTTAAACTCTCTTAAATTACATATATACTCCACTTTGCTTATTTCATAATCCATTGATTGATCAATTAATTTAATTGACTTCTTTGCTTACTTTACTCTTCCAATGAAGTTTATTGATATCACCAAGAATAAAAATATTATTAGGAATATATTATGTTATCATAAAAGATATAGGTTAAAACCTCATTTTGTCCAATAATCTCCTCCCTTTTTTATAATGACAAAAATTTTGGTAATATCAGAGAAAATAAATGATATTAAGTTCTCCTTATACTAAAGCAATATGTAATGCAAACTTCCCTTTAATTTGTGTATTATGAAATGATCAAGTTTTAATATTACCATTCTCTTTTCCTTTTTTTCACCACTTAAAAGGTTATATGATATATAAACAACTTCCCTCTTGCCCTTTTTGGATAATGTGAGGATTCTTGGTAACTTTTTTTAAATAAATTATCAGAGATACCATTGTTGTTCCTTTGATATCAGTGAATGTGATACCAATTTTTATTATTTATTTGATGTCACTTGATATTGACCTAGAAAGTAAAGAAATCAACATGTTCTTGATACCATATAAGCTTAGTTCCTTAGGGATCAATGTTATAAATCTTTTTCAAATAATTTCTTTTTAGGTTTACTTAACAAGCATTGTTTCAAAAAGTAATTACTAAAATATGTCCATAATCACCACAAAAGTGAAATCTCACCTAAAATAATTTGAAAGTATATGAATTATGTGTAAGTGACCAATAAGAATGGGACATATATTCACTTATAAGTTTTAATAGATAATGTGAGCGATATTATGATCTTTTTTGAATATATGAGGAGTTAGAATCTCTTTTTGTGTGATGAAAATACTTTGCATATGAATTGAAAAATGACAAGCTTCTTTTATAGAAATATGACCTATGTTGAATGGGAGAAAATGTCATGCCTTTATGCTTATAGTAAGACCTATAATAGTTATAAGTTTATGATGAAAAGAGGTCTAAATGAATAAGAAGTATATAGCATTTTTTATGACCTTACATAAAAATTATACCTATCATGCCTTTATGATTGTAGTAAGACCTATAATAGTTATAAGTTTATGATGAAAAAAAGGTCTAAATGAATGAGAAGTATATAAAATTTTTTATGACCTTACATAAAAATTATACCTACATAAATACATGAATTTTCCTTTTATTTAGGACATAAAGGATGATGGATAAGCATGTAATTTTTGTAAATATTTAGAAGAGGAAAATGCTCATATGATACTTTAAGCATAGGTTCATCACGTAAATGATTACCTTACCCAAAAATTTTCTTGCCATTAAAAGATACAATTTTATAAGTGAAACTAATCTTATGTTTATCATGAAAGCTCCTTTGGGCTTAAAGCATTCTATTCAATTTTTCACTTCTTATAGTAAACTTAAAGAATGATTTTTTGAGGATATTGAACTTCTTTTTAATGTCTGATTCTCATGCGAAAAATTATTGAAGTTATTATCGACAACAATCACACTCTTAGATTATATCATCTCATACATATCATATTTCAATTTCTCATTCTCAATCATAAATGTACCTAAAAGTCTTTGAACTTCTTTATACTTGAAAGATACTTTGTTCCTTTTCATGATCATGGATCAAAAACATTCAATAGAAGATATTATAATCATTATCATTATAATAATTTAAAGGAGAAATTACCCCATCATTATTAGCCATAAAACACATACTTGTTATCATATTTTTTAATTTCTCACTCTCTGAACTGTTAGCGTCATCTCATATGGACTTAAATGTTTTCTTCTTCTTCTTCTTCTTCAATTATTTATTCCTTTAAAAATTCTTGATTCCTTGTGATGAGATTTATATCATCCTCATCACTCTCACTTATGGAGATCTTTCTCAATTTTCTCATCCTTGGAGGCTTAAAACACTATACTCTTCTTGTTAGAGCCACTTCCTCTTCATATAATTCATTCATCTGGATCTTGATCTAACTAGCTCATCCAATGATAAGACGCATAAATTTGACCTCCTAAACTTTTGGTATAGAACTGAGTAATTTTTTTACCAATTCTAGATTGGTATAAGTCTTACCAAGATATTTAAAACAATTAATAATATAAATGAAACAATTATACTTATTTAAAATTGACTCATTTTTTCATGTGAAATAGCTCATATTGATGCATTAATGAGACAAATTTTCTCTCTTTTACTGGAATAGTGCCCCCATATGCAATTTCAAATTTGTGTCATATCTCATGAGCAATGTCATACGTAGATACCCTATTGAATTTATCTCTACTAAGAGAATAAAATGAAATATGTATCACTTTAATATTTAATGCAATGAGCCTTTTATTATTATCATTTCACTCGCTTCTATCCTTTAGAATATTAGTCTCTATTTTATCTATAACTATAATTTTATTGTAATATAAGGACTATTCGCTATAATTCCCTAAAGATCAACCCCCTTTGACTACAAAAAATGCTTCATCCTAATTTTTTTAGTAAATGCAATTGTCACCTTCAAAGGGGGTATACTCAAACTTGACTATTTTGGGTAGAAAGTAAATTAAATTTTGTCATATTGATATTTTTTAAATTTTACTAGAAATATATATGCAATAAATGAAATCTACTTTAATACCAATTGTTGGGCCCTAATAGAACACAAAAGGAAGGTAAATTATGTATATTTGATTTTTATTTAAAAATAATTAATAAACTCTTACTCTAATAAATGATTATGAAAAATTCATATGTGATAATCACAAAAGAATCATACAAATAATTAAAGAGAGTAGGAAAGAGAGAAAAACTGATGTATAATGGTTCGACTAAATAACTATTGGGTTACATTCATTCCCCAAACTCCACTTGAGAATTTATTATCTTTTTCCTTTAATAGGCAAAGAGGAACCCTCAATATAATATCTTCTTTGCCAACAGTGAAAAAGAATCTTTATAAACCATATTAAGGCCAAGAAGAACCCTTATAATCTTGTTCAAGGTCCTTCATAATATGTAACTCAAGTAATTTTTCAAATTATTGCATTAGCAAAACCATATATAACTTTAAAACTCAATTCCTTATTTACACTAATAAACTAATGTTCAATATGGTTTATATAATACACAATATGTACTCACATACACTCTTTAACCTCTTAAAGTTATTAACATTTCTCTAGAATGCCTAAGATACATCCTACAACTGATATGTGATCTATTAATACTCAAAGTAATCCAAAATAATTGTCTAATCTTTACAATGACTGGTAACAATAATATTGGTTAACTATTTTACATATTAGTCAACTATTATGTAACGTTAGGCAAACAATTTGTCATATTAGTTGACCAATATGGCTACAAACTTACGATACATATTATCAAACTATATTGATCAAACACTCACCTATATTGATCGATCAATGTACTTAAAAACCTAATATTTGTTGATCACTAATCTAGATTACTCGACTAGAGTATCTAAAAATAAGTTTTCCATACATTTCAAAAATTTTCAAAGATAAAAACACACTTCTCTGACATGAAACTTGACTAAAAATATTTCATAAGTTTCCAAAAAGTTTGTACAAGATAAAGAGATTTTCTTTAAAAATCAGAATAATCTTTTCTTGATTATGAAAGGATTTATGCATTATGACATATGTGAAGAATTATATAATGATTAAGCCTATATTGATAAAAAGGTTTGCAATAATTTCCTATATTGAAATGACTAAGATAAGGTGATAAGAAGGTTTACAATAATTTCCTTAAATATTGATATAATCAGTTCTTTTTTGTTCTTAGTTCTTCACTTGAATTCCTTTGCATCTGTATTAAGTTACATATATGCTCGACTTATTTACTCATTGATTACTTAATTGATTCAATTGAATCTTTTCTTCACTTTACCCTTATATTGAATTTTATCTTTTACATATTAACTTATTAATATCATCAAAGATAAAAAAAATAGTAATAACATATTTTATTATTATAAAAACTATAAATTAGAACCTCACTTGATTGAACAATATATATGCATATTAATTTAATACAATGATTTATTTAAAATATTTATGAATAATTTTTGCTATTATAGATACTTAATATAATATATTTCAAAATAATTACAATTTACCAAATTAACTATGTTTGGTATTTGTAAACTGATTTTAACTTTGTAAATAATTTTTTATTATTTCATATTTGTTATGCAAATTTCCAAATAGTCGAAATACATTAAGAGTTAAGAATATTTTGATATATTTGAACTAAGTATGTAATTTTAATATTATAAATACTAATTTGTACACATAGTTCAAAATATTAAAGTTTATTTTAATATATATATTAAAATTAAAATTACTTTCACCAAAATATGTCACATGTCAGATTTTAGTGGATCTATCTCTTCTACATTAGGAGTTAATGGAAGTAGGAAATAGGTAGAAGGGTTCATTATAAAAAAAACCTCAAACTTTCGTCAATTTTTCAATTATAACCCAAACTTTAAAATGTAACAATAAAAGTTTGAGTATTTTATTGTTACTTTTTAAAAATTAAAAGTTTAGATATTTTATTGTTAATTTTTAAAGTTCAGGCTATAATTGAAAAATTGACAAAAGTTTAGGCTTTTTTGGTAATTAATTCTAACTAGAAACTTAATAACATATTGGGGCAATGGAAGCAGGAAGTAGGTAGAAACTTGGTGACTCGTTGAATCTAGTGCATATAATACCGGAACAATCATATTTTGGAAACTTATAAATAAGTTTGCATATTCAAAATGGATATAAACATACGTAACAAAGGACCCATAATTTTTTAAGATTAATAAAGAGTATATTACATTTTAAATTTGAAAATATAGTCAATTTTATAATTCTAATAAAACTATAAATTAAATTAATTAAATGCGTACAATTTTAATTTATTGTAAATATAATTTATCATTTATTCTATGTTAGTGTCGTTGATGTTGAGTGTGACAATCATATATTACTAGCTGTGGTATTAGGGGACAGAAGAGCTAGAAAGCGTTACTTAGGAGTTGGATAAAGGCTAAGAAGATGAGTTACTGGGTTGCTGAAACAAAAGATACCATATATAGAGAGTCATTAGGAGCTCTTGTTCCTAATAACATTCTACATATAAGTCTGTCCATAGAAAATTTTAGCATACTAATATAAGAGTAAATAACTCTCACATAAAAATGTCCTATAATTTTTTATACGACTTTTAAATATTGTCCTTCAAGTCTTATGTCTTATATTTAATCTAAGTATTTAATATGTAATACTTATGTTATTTAATCTAAATATCTTCTTATTTAACCTAAATAGTTTTTTATAATGACTTATTTGATTTATTTATTTACTTATCTCTTATTTATTTGTATATTTATTTACTTATCTTATCTTTTATTTTTATTCTTAACTTTGTTCTATATTTATTGTATGATTTATTTTATTACTTATTTTATATTTTTATTTATATGTATTTATTTATTTTTATTTTTATTATCTTTTATGTTTAGTTACTATGATTTTATTGTTTTAATATGTATTTTTTCTTTTACGTGAGTTTAACAGAAATAATATCTTTACTAATTAGAAGTAAGACTATAAGACTGTGTATTTTTAAATTTTCTTATACTCCACGGTCAATGAAACTTTTTGTTGTTTGATTGGGAATTCTTGTTCTTACTGAGGAAACTGCAAGAACCAATGATGAAGTTGCTTGCTTGCTTTGAGTTATCAATATAAGAGAAGAATTTTGGTCTTCGTCTCCAACTTTTTCAATAATTCCAACTCTTCTTTAAAAATCACGAGCTTTTTCCTACATTTATTTATTATATTTCATAAATTACATATGATATGGTAACATTAATAATAAAATAACAGCAGAACTATACTTAATTATTTATAGTAAAATGAAAATTTATATTTTAATTAATATAATTTAAATTTTTAATTAAGATTATAAATTAATAATATAATTTATACGTATATATACGATCTAACTTAAATTTGATTGGATTAGGATCGACTTAACGTCTATTATATTTGTGGACTTCCAACAGAATTTGTTAGAACGAGGAAGATGGAGGATTTATTAAGCCTAAGTGAAGAGCCCATCATTTGAGTGGACATTCGATTTGAAAGTCCACAGAAGAAATGGACAAGCTATGATGTTGGGTATAGGATACTGTTGACCTGCTTTGGACTTCCATTTGGGATTTAAGGGTCATGCATCAGCTCACCTCGACCAATGTCCAAGTCGAAGTCCTGTCATGATCTAACCAGAGAAAGTTGTAGACACGCAAGGCTTCACTGTAACAAATCTTGTACCGTACCGATTGATACGTATCGACCAGATAATGCTACAAAAAGCGATATTTTGGTACCAGGTATTAGTATTGACCTGTACCAGCTTATTTTACCTGGTACCGGCCGATATCATCAATATTTAAAATATCGACTATATATTAACTGGTACTAGAAATTTTAAAAAATGTAGGAATTTTTTTTTATAAAAGTCAGATTTAAAAAAAAACTTAAAAAAAAACTCACCTGACATCTCTTTACTGCTTCTCCTCTCTTTTTTCTCTCTCACACTTTCACTCTATCTTTTTCACTGTCGTCGCCACTCCCTCTTCGGCCATCCGGCCACCACCATCGCACCACGACAACAGCCCGATGCCCCTGGCCCACCATCGCACCAATCACAGTCATGGAGTCTCCCCGGAATCGTCAAATCTGAAATAGATCTAGATCTAAACCTAACCCAACCCGGCATTGAATTGAAATTTTTACATTTTGGGTGTAATTTTTGCTCTGAAATTTGAAAAACAATTGCATTATATTTAGTTGTTTTATGTATGTTTTGTGATGAAAATTGTTGGGAAATTATTGGAAATGAAAATTGTTTATGTATGTTTTGTAATAGTTGAATTGAAATTGGAGGAAGTTTTTAGAAATTATTGGAACTTGGAAATGAAAATTGTTAAAAATGCAAATTGTTTATGTGTATTTCATTATTTTGTGAATTGTGAATTCTGAATTTGTGATAGTTGAAATTATTGGTTGTTAGAAATGAAATTGTTGGAAATTTGAAAATGGAAATTGTTTGTGTATGTTTTGTGATGTTTGAAACTTTGAATTGAAATTGTTCAAAATTGTGAGAAATTATTGAAATGGAAAATGTTGGAAATGGAAATTGTTTATGTATGTTTTGTAATGGTTAAATTGAAATTGTTGGAAAATGTTAGAGAAATGAAATTGATGGAAATTGTTGGAATTTGGAAATGGAAATTGTTTATGTATGTTTTATGATGATTGAAACTTTGAATTGAAATTGTTTGAAAATGTGAGAAATGCAATTGTTGGAATTTATAAATTGAAATTGTTGGAAATGGAAATTGTTTATGTATATTTTGTGATGTTTGAAACTTTGAATTGAAATTGTTCAAAATTGTTGGAAATTATTAGAAATGGAAATTGTTTATGTATATTTTGTAATGGTTGAATTGAAATTGTTGGAAAATGTTAGAAATGAAATTGTTGGAATTTGTAAATTGAAATTATTGAAAATAGAAATTGTTTATGTATGTTTTGTTATGTTTGAAACTTTGAATTGAAATTGGAGAAAGTTGGAAACATAAACTACCATTTCTTTCCATTTAATCAATATGTAAAATATGTTGAATTATTTGGTAATATTTATGTGTGGGCTATCATAAATATTTATAATAGATAATATGTGAAAGTGGTGATGTATATGTGTCCAAAAGGAACTTCTTTTTTCCAAATTGTGAACATGTTGTGGGCTGAACTCCAACCA
>JAOQMM010125079.1:0-17845 GCA_027563515.1 Erythroxylum platyclados
GGACCAAAATGGAAATAAAAGTTTTAGTTATTCTTAAATTTTGGGCTTGATTGCAAATTTAGGAAAAGGTTCTTCTTCTCTTCATGTGGGTCATTTGGAAACAATCTCTCTATTAGTTAGGGATAAGACTACGTAATACTAAATCTTCCCAGATCCTACTTTTCAGTGAGATTTCTACTGGGTGTTCTTATTTTTTTGTTGTTGTTGTAGAATTTATTTTCCTAAAATCTTATTTGTTAGTCCCAAATCCTTCATTGATTGTTTACTTTTCGTTGCTATAAAACTTTCAACAATTATAACCAATAATAATTGATTAGGTTTACAATAATATTCAAGTGGAGGCTTCATAATAGGTTTTATTACGTTTATGATTGTTTACTTTCGTTGCTATAAAGCTTTCGCCAATTATAACTAATAATGATTAATTAGGTTTACAATAATATTCAAGTGGATAAAGCCTACATATAGAACTTTCATTAATAATTAGGCACCCTCCAAAAAGAAAAGAAAAGCTTCAAGAAACTTTGAACAACACAACAATGGCTACATAACATAGTCTCTCTCTCTACTCTTCTATGAGATTATATGTGATGATTTTATTAGGACATTGATGCGAGATCTAAATTTGCATGTAATAGAAGAAAAAATAAAGCTTTTTATTTGATTTTCTAAAAACTAAGATTACTTTAAATTCTATAACATGATTGACGCATGAACACAATAAAAAAATAAACATAAATCATACTTTATTATGTAGCTTGATCTTTTTTTTTTGTAGTTTCTCTCAAATTATGTCTTAATCTGATTCATTGTAGCTACTGTAATTGCATACGTATCCAATATCTAATGGTATCCATATGAGCTGTCTGAGAGAATTTTACAAGTGGTATAAGGAGGGTTAAGAAAGAAATGCTAACTCTTATAGAACTTATTCTTATTTATAATCAGGTTTGAACCTTTCGGTATTTTGATTGAAATGTAATCTTAATTTTAATTAAAATTTAATTAGAATTAGAATTAATTCTAATTAAATAATAATTGTGTTTAAATAAGATTCATTACCTTATATTGGTCTTTATTTATTAAATATCTCATATTTAATATTTGAAAATTTTTAAACTTTACAATCAAGTCTAATAAAATTAAATTATATTTTCTCTCTTAAGTCATTCTTTGTGTATGACTAATTAAGTTTTTAAATATGTTGGCATCATATATAAAGTTATACTCTAAACCGTATTTAGAATTAAATAAATTGATTTTTTAAATTTATCTTTTATTTTATAATTAAATAATTTATATCCATATATCAAGATTGATCTATGATAATGCATCATAACTATCCAAATATTATGACTTTCAAATAGATATTAATTAACTTTTTTTAATGTATAAATTTTAATATAATTCAATCATTTTGTCAAATATTGTTTTAATTAGATATAGAGTATATAGTCAATGTCTATTCTATTAAAGTCTATTTATATTAATTCTTCATCATTAATATTTGTTTCTATTAATGACATTTAAAAATTATTCTCAAAGTTTCATTCACCTTAGTCAAGGATTTTTTAAATCAATACTAATTGAGAAAGGTGGAACATTCTCTCTAATCACTTTACGATAATAAATCTTATATTGATCACTCAACTATATTCATATAGTTCATATTATATCTAATAATTACCCCAATTGAATTACTCTTGATTGTGATAGATCATAAGTGATATCAAAATATAACAATATTTGTATTAAATACTTTAGAGATCTCTAGTCAAAAAATTATTCATATAATCATTATAATGAGAATTTCTATAGACATACAAACAATGTTTCAAATGAAATTTTTATAACAGGTCAGCTTAATGAACTTATTTTCTAGCAAGCATACACACACTTGTTTAAGTATTTCTATAATTTAGTCTATAAGATGGAGCACTTCCTTCATAAGGAAGACATATAATGAATGTTAGTCTTTAAGCTTTATTAATGTCTAGTTTAATAAAATAATGACTAAGAACAATTTAGAAATCATGCATAAATATAATAAGAATTATCATAATTACAATCTCGTTATAATTTTATTTGTAATGTGTATTTATCTTATGAATTTTATCTTATATATCAATTAATTCAATAAGAATTATCATAATTACAATCTTGTTATAATTTCATTTGTAATGTGTATTTATCTTATGAATTTTATCATATATATCAATTAATTAAATAAGTATATGTAAGATAAATAGTGTCTTTAATTAATTATGTCATTAAAATTACAACTAATTGATTGGTTGTAAAGCGTAAACTAATATACTCCTAGCCACTTCATAACTTACCGAAAATTATAGTTGGAACCTAATTGACGTTATATTCAGGTGTTGCTGTTGGGTTGATGTCCAACTTTTTTAAGAGGAAATTGGTGAATGAAGAGTACGAGAGTAAGATTCATCAACTTTTATCTGATCACACTCCAATTCTTATGCATAATTCGTTTCAAAAACCAGTTAACCATTATCCTTTCTGATTTAACAATTATCTGGTTCATGACCCTGGCTTCCCTGCTGCTTGTAGTCGAGTGGCTCACCATCTATTTGCAGGTACAAAACAATTCAATTGTGTACAAAAACTAAAATTCATTAAACATGAGCTTAAGCTATTGAAAACTGAGAAAGGATCCACAATTCAAGCTTTTTATTCCACCAAAACAGCTCTTGAAAATGTGCAATCCCAACTAGCCATGTGCCCTATTGATCAGACATTACTGGATAAGGAGAAAATTGCACTTTCGAATTATATGCTAGTACCCAACAACCATCACTCCTTGCTCCAACAACGATCCCGAGTTCAGTGGCTCACGGATGGGGATCAGTGTACCAAGTTCTTCTTTCACTCAATACTTGCGTGCCGAAATCAAAACAAGATCCACTCTATCACTTTCTCTATGGGCTCAACATTACATACACTCCACAATATTCAGCAGGAGGCCCTCAGATACTTCCGCACTCTTCTTGGTACACCTAGTATTTCGAATGCTTCACTTCCTGCTTTAAACTCACTTTCCTTGTCGTAGGTCTCTCCTCAAGATTGCGATCTTCTAACCAAACCTGTTGAAGATGATGAAATTCAACAGGTTGTATTTGCAATGAACGACAAAAAGGCCCCAAGGTCGGATGGTTTTAACGGATACTTTTTCCAGAACTCATGTGACACCACTGGCGCTTTCGTAAAATCTGCAGTCCGAGAATTCTTCACCAATGAAGTACTCCTTAAAGAGATAAACCACACTCACCTCTGCTTGATACCCAAAAACTCCAACCCTTCCACATTCGGAGACTTCAGACCTAACATGTACCAATTTTTGTACAAAATTATCGCTAAAATCTTCGCCAATCGATTGAAACAAGCTATCATTCCTCTGATCAGCGATGATCAGGGTGCTTACTTGAAAGATCCTCACATTGGTGGTAATGTTCTCATCGTTCAGGAATTGTTAAATGGTTACTCTAGCCTGAACTACTCTCCCAACTGCACCATCAAGATTGATTCCATAAGACTTTTGATAGCCTCAACTAGGACTTCCTATAGACACTGCTTCAAGCTTTCGGGTTTCCCCACATTTTCATCCAATGGTTGAAAGAGTGCATCTCCTCGACATCCTTCTCAGTACTCATCAATGGCAATCCAACTACTTTCTTCCCAGCTGCTCGGGGTCTTCGATAGGGGGATCCCTTATCCTCCTATCCTTTTATCCTTAGCATGGAAATTCTTAACGCTCTCATCCATCAACAATTGAAGTGCAATCCCAAATTCTGATATCATTCCAAATGCGAAAAAGTTGGTTTGACTAATCTTGGTTTTGCAGATGATCTCCTCTTATTTTGTAAAGGTCATATGACCTCTATCAACATCTTCATGCATGCTCTTTCAACTTTCAACAATTATTCAGGATTGTGGATTAGCTTTAGTAAAAGTCACTTTCTTTTCTTCAAGAAGGCTTCTAATCTCAAACAACATATAACACAACAGACGGGTATGTAGTCCATCAATCCTCCTCTCCTATACTTGGGACTTCCTGTGACCACTAGACGACTCACCTATCTTGAGTGTTTACCTCTCATCGACAAAATTCAGAAATGCGTTGGCTCCTGGGTAACAAGACACTCTCCTATGCTGTTAAGTTACAACTCATTCAATCCCTGTTTACCTTACTGCATGTATATTAGAGTTCGCATATCTTTCTCTCCCTAAACATTACCAAAGCTATCGAATGGCTGTTAAGAGACTTCCTATGGAGTCATCCTGATGGTTCCAGAGGAGCTACCAAGGTAAAATGGACTTATTTGGGTCTTTCCAAGAAGGAAGGTGGGCTCAACATCTCCTCCATTAGAATAACCAACCAGACTTTACTCCTCAAATGCTTATGGTGGATCTTGCTTGACAAAAATTCATTGTGGATTAGATGGCTTCATTCATACTTCCTCCAAGGTAAATGTATTTGGCAAATCACCAGACGCACCTCACATTCCTATCCTCTAAATCAACTCCTCACTTTGAGAGATGGTTCAAGCCGACGTTACTAGCAGAGTTGGAAATGGTAGATTAATCTCATTATGGTATGATAATTGATCGGGGTCTGGAGCGCTCATCAACTCCGGATACTGCACTTCACCTTTATCTCCCCATGTGCGAATGTCTTTGGTGATCCACGGTAATTCCTGGCAGCTCCCATAACAGTTGATACACCTACAACCATCTTACCTTCCAAATCCCAAATCTACTGATATATTTTAATGGAAAGGACATGCCATCGATGCACTCTCCAACAAAACAACCAAAGCTTTATTATGATGCAAACAAGCTGTTGTTGATTGGTACAACATAGTCTAGAACACTGCATTAACTCTATGAATCTCCTTCATTCTCTGGCTGGCAATACAGAATAAACTTCTCATCGCGGATCGTTTGCCATACTTGCCTATTACAGAATAAACTTCTCACCACAGATCGTTTGCCATACTTGCCCATTGATAGACATTGCCCCATATGTCAAGTTTAGCTCGAAACCCAAGACCACCTTTTCTTTACATGCTCCGTCAACAACATTATTTGGCAGCATATTCATCGCAAGTGCCTCTGGACTAACCTGGGGAATGCCATCACTGATATTTTCCAACACTTATTAGCACAGTCCACCCGGTGATTACCAAACCAACGCATATATATTCTCTCATTGGGTCTTACGGTCTACTCACTATGGCGAGAAAGAAACTCTAGGCACTTTGCAAACCAAAGCACATGGGAAGCACTTCAATCAAGCATCATCCGAGAGCTTCATGAGTTGATTTTAGTGAAGAGGCTACACTTGAACTGCATGACGAGCATCTTAGTTTCCCTTAATGTCTGAGTTTGCTTAATACCTGGTTGTCCCCCCACTCCTTTAACTATCTCTTTTTTTTTCACTTTCCTTCTTACATGATCTTGTAAGAATTGTAATACGGTAATCCCCTCTCACCTCCATTATTCATTTTTTTGTACTCTTCTTAATATCTATAATCAATACCATTTTTTCTCTTTAAAGAAAACTTTATTCCATATTCTACGTTTCTCATCATCAATGCGATCTTTCCAAATGAACATCCTCCCATTAACTATTACAATTTAATTAGGTGGTATGTCTAATTTCCACGTACCAACAATTAGGTCTCACTTTTCCATTTGTATGTTTAATTAAGATTTACAATGAATCAGGTTAGGTCGATTTGCCTTTACTATTATTCAGTTTGAGCCTAGTCAAATTTAACTATATCAGCTCATAATTGAAGCAATATCATTTTAATACAACTATTTAAAATATTATTATTTTAGTGATTTAGAGTCATTGATTAGACTTAAATTAGACCGAACCTAAACTACCATCCCTATGTCCAACAACTCAAAAAAGCCTTGTTTCAATATGTTTGGCTCCATTTTATTTGACCTCACCCTCTTGACAAATTCTCCTATTACATGGATCTTGCTTTGCCATGTTACTCCTACATATTTGCATCATAATATGCTTATATTAAGCACAAGAGTTAAAATATTGATTGTGGGTTCATATATGATATATTATCGCACTCGAAATTCCTCTAGCACTAATAAAAGTGGATTTACCTATGGAAATAAAAATTTTATCCTCACATATAGCACACTCTCGACTATTGATCCAACCTAACACTGTAAGGCAATGTTGAAGATACAACCTCAATACCAACTTCCACACATTCTTCAGACTCATCAGGGTAATGAGGTTGTCTCTCTCCTTATGACGTCTATTCGTTGCAAGATGGATTGTAACATTTTATACAATTGAAACTATTTTTATAATAAAACAAAGTATAGAGTTTGTAGCCAGCCACGAAAAATTTTGGGATAGTGGTGGTAGCAAAGAAAGGGAACCCATTGAAGGATATATGCATAAGTAACATCTATGTAGTGAGTTTCTATGTTATATCCAATGAGAAGTTAATTAGTAAAAAATAATGGTGTACATATAGGGGAGTCGGGGGGGTGGAAAATAAGAAAGGGTGGTTTATGGGCATCATCCTATAATAAGTTATGATATAGTATGGTGGATAGCATCTAAAAAGAGGAAGGTGAATTTAAGGAATTTCTTGTTCAAACAATGGAATGGATAATTAATCTAATGATTGTCTCGTACATTGTAATTTTTGGATATGGGACAAATAATTTTTTGAAAAATCTGATGCAAATTTGTGCAACTTGGGTCAGAAAAACTTGTGGATGGCCTTTATTAAATTGTAAAATTTTTTTTTTTGGATTAGTTATTGAGCTTAAAGTTTACCTTTTTAATTTTTTTACCCAAACAATTATCTTTCAAGATGAGCAGGCAAGATATTTTAGTTTCACCAGCCTTCCCAGGAAAAAGCAAATGAACTTATGCCCATCTAAGAATTCATGGCTACTTTCTAGTTAATCCTGGATAATTCTAAAACTATTACAGTACTAGATAGCTCTGACAACTGGGTATCCTTGTGGTATCAGAGCCAAACGCTTTTCTAGTGACAGTGGTAAAGTTGTTGTTGATAAGAGTGAGTAGGAAGAGGCCCCGATAAGGATGAGTGAAAATTTGACTTGTTCTAGCCCAGTTCATTTCTCTTCTACCCTTTTTTTAAGGAAAGATTCCCTCTTATCTAAAGAAAACTCTCTCTAATAAATAGAAAACCTAGTAGAAATCACCCACCTACCCAAAGATACCAAAATCAATGACGCCCATCTACCTGTACTAAGTCCATATAGTTTATATCATAGATCTGTATCCTTTACAAAGAGTATTTGCTCCTTAATCTCTACATATTGATCTTAGCCTAAATAGTTCATTCAGGGATCCAGATTAGACTAATGTGGTCTCAAATCCACTTCTGTTAAACAATATTTAACTCTAGAGTTCCCATCTAAATTAATCTCATTATGGATAGATCAAGGATATACACCTCCCTGTAGGCGTTATACGTATGGTTTTAAAATTACATGGAAGAAAAGAAATTCTAATGATTACTAGAGTTTTTCTCCTTGATACGACGTACGTGTCCTACCAGAATGCCTTGATTAGCACTCTCTTAACAACGCTCAACAACGGAAGTGTCATTATGACCATCGCTCCAGATTTTAACATCAAACGTAATGATCCAACACTACCCACGATGCTAAAAGTACAAATCCAAATTGTTAGCGCAGAATAAGATCCTACCTCCATCATGGTCACACTCCACCATCAGATCGTCTACAAACTGCAAAACCATGCTCTAGATTTAAACTTTCCAAATTCTACACGAAATGCTCTCTACATGGTTGCAGACAGGTCTCAGAATGAGACCACTATTGTACAAATTCCACGATAGTTGCCATTACAACAATTTGTAGAGATGATGCCTATGGAATGAACTAAAAATTATGAAAAGGAGTTTCATACTTCTCATCAACGATCCCCACTCCCCCTATTTTGAGAAGTTTAAAAGACAGAACAGTAAAATCTGTTTTCAGCAAATCGAGAGAAGAACACCTGAAATCATTTAGACCCTCTTCTGGCCCAATCATGATGATTAGCTCAACCTTTTCTCATGAAGAACATATCAGTCAACTATCAAAATTATTGAAGAAAATGGATGCTGATTAATTTTCTTTAATTGTCAGACAACCTTTGTTTTTTCTGGACCCCCACGGAGGTAGCTTTTTCTTCAATAATTTTGATAGATGATTGGTACGTTCTGATACATGAAGGATAAAATCCATAATGTAATTTACGATTCCCAAAAATTATTGAATTTGTTTGATAGTGAGATTCGTATTTGGGAAGTTCAGTAATTCTTCAACGATATGTGGGTCGAGCTAGTAGAATCTATCATGAAACTTCATACCCAAGAAGTCAATGTGGGTTGAACCAATTTGGCTTTTGTGGGCTGAGAGCATGATCCCGTATGTTTTTATGAGATGCAAGAATTGTTGCAATAAGGCTTGATGCTATTGTTGAGTTCGAGAGTAGAGGAGAATGTCATCTATGTAAATTAGAGCACTGGATAAGATACCGTCATATATTCTGGTTATAGCTCTTTGAAACAATGATGAGGTGACTTTTATCTCAAATGGCATGACTGTCTATTGATACTGGGCATTAGGAATACAAAATGTGGTCTTTGCCAATCCTTTGGGTCAATAGCCAATTACCAAAATTTAGTTTTTAAGTCAAACTTGGAAAATATTTTGGCTTCTTATAGGAATAGCACCTACATATTGATCTTGGGAAGACGAAACTTGTCATCTTGAAGAAAATGATTTAGAGGCTTGTAATCAATAACTAACTTCTTTTTTCCTCTCTTTTTTTTATACATAAAATGCTTAGCATGCTCAATTTGATTTGGTTGGCTTGATCAGTCTTTATTTCAAAAGTATAACACATTCTTCTTGTGCCATCTTTAAGTCATCTGGATTCATTTTTAGATGTGTGGCTTTTGTTTGATTGATGTCCTCATTTTTCTTGAATGTTAGTTGGACACAGAACTCGGAATTTTGCTCGAATGGATATGGATGATTGAATTATTCATGATTTTCCTAGCAATACTGTAAAAGTTAATCTCTGATATCTTTATATCTGGGAGGAACATCTTGTAATTCAAAGATGTTGCGATCTTCAGTGTATTCCCAAAAGTCTTGTTTATAACGAACCCCTTTTGACAAGATGCGTAACTTCTCTGCTTGGTAGTAGACGTCCATTTCGATAAGTATGTCGGGACCAGGAAGGTTACTTCCTAATATTTTGGTCTAAACAATACAACTTGGGAAGAACTTGATTCCAATCTTTCACTTCGTGATAAGATCTATCTTGAAAGATTTGCCATCAGCTGCAGTAAAGTACTCCTCATATGGCTGTCCTTATATGGCTATCATTCTTCTTTTGGAAGGATATGGGGTTTCATGACGCTCTACAAGAGCCTGTATCCATGTAACCAATAGCAGGGATTGGTCTATGATATTTATCCAGAAGCAATTGAAGCTTGATGTATGGTCGTGTAACGACTAGCTTCTGGGGTTCTAGCTTGAAACAAGATTGTTTCAACTTGTAGATTAGCTTGTCATCTTCTTCTTCAGGAGAAGAGACTTCCTCATTAGAGGAATCACTATCAGGAATGACAAAGAGACTCTTCATCTTCACTTGACTGTTCTTAAAAGAGAGACTAGATGTCTTTGTCATCTTTTATGGGCATCATAACTTTCATAGATTGTAGGATCTTTAAATTCTTTTTGGATTTCTTCAGGCAGCCTTTTGCATAATGGCCAAGTTTTTCACAGAAATAACACTAACATGGCTTTCTAACATTAGAAGCACGTCGTTTGAAGAATCTTATTCTCTTATTCTTCTTTTTGATGAAAGGGTAACTTTTTAGCGTCTTCCGTCTTAAGTGTTTTTCCTTCATTGTACGATATGCACATTTTTTCATGTCTTTGCATTTGATTTTCAAGTAAGACTTTTTGTAGGCTTGTTTGAGTTGAGATCTACCTTTTAGCATAGCTTTGAAGAACATCCAATAAGCTTAGAAATTATAGCAAATAATGAGACAACAAAACAGTAACACAATCATGCATGGTCGATTAAACTAGATTCATTACTTCTTAAGAAAAAGAATCAGCCCATCATGGAAATAACAAGTTTCATCATTTGCATATACTTTAGTCCCATAATTAACATTAACAAAAAAGTCTTAAAGCAATAACAGAGGAAAAACCGAAATGGACTATCAACTATAACAAGAAAAACAAGTTCAACAGAGAAATTCCCATAATGCAACAGAGATGAAATAGAGATAGTAAACAAATTGGTGGTCGAATGAGAATGTTGGTTTCAACTCTCACCCTCTACCTCTTGGCTACTACCACAGAGAAGAATGGATGCTCCCCTAGCTTCAGCTCTGCCTTTCTCTATTTGTTTTTGTTTCTTTTCTTCTTCTTCCCACCAATTGGTCTTCTTTTCTCTAGCCTCCTCTATTCTCTCTTTTCTGGTCTTTTTTTCTTTCTGTTCGAGCGTGTGTGTCCACCTCCAACATTCTTCGTTTTCTATTTGTAATGCAAGGCTAGGTTTAGGTTTTCACGCTGTCAACCATACAGAGGACACATAATATTAATACAATTAAAGAAAATGTTGTAACACCCGTGACTGTGAGAGTCATGGGTGTGACTCAATTAACATGCATTAATTAATTAACACCATGCATAATTCACGTTCAACATTCATTCTTTCATGCATAATTTTTCTTGTTTTAGTGCAACATTCACAAGACGCTCCATTCAACATTCATGCAATATTCACACCATTTTCACTTAATTCATTTCAAATTTAGATTAAAACACAAGAATTTGTAACAAAAATCAATATATGAAGGCAAACAAAATCAATAGAAATTAGACACAACAATTTCCCTACACTTAAACTATGCTTGTCCTTAAGTAAAATAAAGAATACTAGACTATACAAGAATAGTCAATTAAAACAACGATTTTCTCAAATAATAGTCAATAATATCAATGATCATTTCAATAAATACAATATGAGAATTTGAAACTCATAATATTCCGTGAACATAATACTCTACGCATGCTTAGCTAAAATTAACAAGTACTTTAACTCAAAGACCATTAACAAGTGTTATAGACATTCATTCCACTCTTATCCTCTTATGCATTTAAAGGTAGGATATATTCACTCATCATTCATATCATGTAATGCATCTACCATAAGCTTGCTTACTAATTCAATCTCCACCACTCTTATCAAACACAAACATTAATTTGAAGGTCTTTATTTTGGTTGTAATGGGGCCGAGCTAAGGATTGGAAAAAGGAAAATTAACGTTTAAAGTCACAGAACAAATTGAGCATTTAAAATAATACAGAATAAGAAAGCATAAAACACATAATTCTTTCCTCTCATTTAACAAAGTTAACACTTCTCCTTTTTACATCTCTCCTCTTTCTTTTCATTTTCTGGTCGTCTTCTCTTCCCTTGTTTCTTAGTTTTTTCTTTTTTCTTTTTTTCTTTTCTTTTGTTTTATTTATTTATTTAAAACAAGGAAATCAAGAGGAGAAAAATATAGAGGAGAGATAATTGCTACAATCATATCCATTCCTAACATAATAGCCAACTATATGTTATGATCCCCCACACTTATTCAAGCAATTACTTCCTAAACTTAAAAATACCATTTTAAATGCTCAATTTGCCTTATGGTAGGTACAATAAAGGGGATAAATAATTAAGGCAAAAGGTTTATATTTTGAGTTTAAAGAAAAAAAAAGGTTCCATGTTAAGTTCAAAGGGGCTCACTAAGGGTAACATTATGGTGACTTTTTAAGAAAAAGAGGTAAATCCTAATTGTCTTCATCATTTTAACGTTTGAATATGATTATGTGATCTCAACTAATATTTGCAAGCAAGTTCTATAGTTCTTTAATCATAAAAGAACACTCTCAATAAAGAATATTTGAATTTGGTGTTAAATATTTCAAAAGGCTGAAATTCTTACCAAAGAAAAGTAGCATTCATCTATTACAACAGACTGATGTCTTTTTAATTGAAATCGAAATTAATCAGTCTAAACATGCAAGTATACTCATTCACTCATATTATGCATTTTTAATGCCGACCGAGTTCATTTAATAACCATGCATCTCTAACTATTAAATAAAAACAAACAAACATATAAAACACAAATAATAATTAAATTATTTTTAACTAATAACCATACACTTAAATATTACACTGTCCCCAATGTGATAAGAAAATAATAGAGGGATGTTATATGCAAAGTAATATAAACAAGGACAAACATTAAAATTAAAAGAAATTAAACCAACAAGTAATAAAAAAAAGAGAAATATGATACAAAGATAGAGATGGTGACTGTCTGAATCGAGCATTCAAATTGGCCATGAAATTCCAGAAATCTGCCACATTAGCCGCAATGTTATGGATTTGCTCATTTGCTTGTCGTTCAAACTCTTTAGTTTGAGTTACATGTTTCGTGATTTGGGTTTGACATGCATTTAATTGATTGAAAAGTGACTTGTAACCCTCGAAAGTAGTTAGAGAAGGCGAAGGCATTTCTTCGGTGGGCGAAACATTAGCTTCTTGTTCAGCTTCAACTTTTGCAACGCGAGCGCACTTGCTGCTTACTTCTTTCGTGCCATCATTAACAAGAACATAAAGATCACGTTGTCGCCTGATAACCTTCATAGACATCAGGGATTGCAAGTCGAGACTAGAGTTGCCTGGGACTAGTTGTATCGCTATTCTCCCGGTTAGTAAGCTGAGATGTTCCGCAATTTGGGTCACAAACGCTCCAACTACTATTTTTCCTGCACTGACTTTAGCCGTATCCATTAAATGCGTACTTAACCACATACTGACATTAAAAGGCTTATCATGCACAATAAACCACAAAACAAACAATTTAGCTTTAGAAACCGCTCCCTGACTATCTCCCCTACCGAATAAGGTAAAAGGTAGAAATCTATGGATATAGCGAAGGGCTGGATCCACTAAAGCAGATGATTTGGACCGACGTGGAGAAAACACTTTTCTAGAATTGGTTATTTGTGTCTAAATTTCTCTAGCCCTAAAATTCTCATAGTAGTCATATAAATCACTATCTGGAAATCCAAAAATATTATTGAGCACATCCAAAGTAATCACATGTGGCATATTCATCAATCAAAATTTTAGACTACTTACAATGTTAGTATCGTCATGGATCACTTTTAAAGTACTCAGAAATTCTAAAGTCAATTCCACATATGAATTTTTCCAAAATTCAGAAAATATATCTCATCATACGTTATGTAATAATTCATAAACTCAATCAACTATTCCTAATTTAACAACAACTTTAGAATCGACAAATCTGTTAGGAATAATTTGACGGTTCTTAAGAATTGCGTACCTTTGTTGGCTCTCTCTAGTATGAAATTAAAGGCACGTGATACCTGAAGTTGGCGTGTCATATAGTGACGAGGATGAAGCTGTTGGAAATCTCACCCTTAGACCCATATAGCCATCGGTGTTGGTGTGGATCACATGGGTGACTATGGCTGGGTGAGAGAAGATCACAGGTATGAAGGTGGTAAGGCTCACGGTGTCACTGGTGGATGTCTGCGTTGGTGACTACTTGCAAACAAACTAAGTTGAAGATGGAGACAATAACGCACCAAGTCGGATAATGCACCAAGAGAGAAGGTAGATTTGAAAGAAGAAGAGATGAACAACAACTAGGATATGGGGGTATTTAAAGGGTTTCGGGTAGAAGAGTCACAGATGTGACTCCCTAAGTCACAACCGTGACTGCAATCAAGGGTGTGACTTCAATTCAGTCACCCTTTTTTATAAAGATAAGAAGAAAAATAAATACAAGGCACATAAAAAGTCATGTAACGGGAATAACAACAAAAAAAGATAAAGATTATATAAGTTGCCTCCTATTAAGCGCTTCTTTAATGTCTTGCAACTGGACGTCCCAATAGTCATACTCAAAATGGATCGTTCAAATTGATGGATTATACAGTTTTCTTCTCAATTGCTCCTTTCAACTATGGTTTCACTCGATGGTTATTCACCTTAAAGGTTTCTTTTGTTCGCGAGTTTTTCAATTCTACGGCTCTATATGGAAAGACTTTGATTACTTCAAATGACCCATTCCACCTTGATTTCAACTTGCTTGAAAACAAACGCAACCAAGAATTATACAATAAAACGTTCATTCCAAGCGTGAGGGACTTACTCGTAAGATCCTTATCATGAAGGTGTTTTGTTCTTTCCTTATAAATTTTGAAATTCTCGTAAGCCTCACTCCGGAGTTCATTTAATTCTGAAATTTGAAGCAAACGCTCCCGTTCTCCATCATCCAGATTCATGTTTACCGTCTTGATTGTCCACAATGTCTTATGCTCAACCTCTAAAGGCAAATGATAGGCCTTCTCGAAAACAAGTTGACAAGGGCTCATTTCTAAGGTGGTTTTGTAAACCGTGTGATATGCCCATAATGCATCATTTAATGTTATTAACCAATCCTTCCATGATGGGCACAGTCTTCTCCAAAAATCCCCTTAATTTTCTTGTTATTTGTTTCCACTTATCTAAAAGTTTGTGGATGGTAGGGAGTCACCACCTTGTGAGTTATTGCATATTTCTTATGAGCTTTTAAAAAATTTTATTGCAGAAATGACTTCCTCCATCGCTTATGATTGCGCGCGGAATCCTGAGCCTGTTAAAATATTTTCCTTCACAAATTTAACAACATTAGCATCATTAGTTTGGGTGGATATTGCTTCTACCCATTAAACAAGTAATCAACTGCAACAAATATATATTCAAATCCACAAGATTTAAGAAATAACCCATAAAATCAATACCCTAAACATCGAATAATTCAACAGTCACATTTCAAGCAAAAGAAATGAGCATTCTTAAACAAAGTAGGCCAATACAAATCGCTTTGAAGAATCTTAGAAGCATTTTCCCCCTCCAAAATGGCCTCCACAATGGAGTTCATGGCAAAAGGTCAAGACACTTACTTGCTCATCCCCTGGAACGCACCTCCGAATGATTTCATCATTGCAAATCCGATAGAGGTATGGATCATCCCAAAAATAGTATTGCTTAAGTGAAGGAATCTTTTCCTTTCATGAAAAGTCATGATAAGTCTTAAAATGTCACATGCAAGATAATTCTTTACTTGCATACCAAGACACTTTACTAATAGCAAATAACTGTCGTCAAGAAAGTTCTAAAAAATTACATAATTCTTTTGTTGTTTAAGAGTTTCTAAGTTAGGAGTTATTCTAGACAAATGATACATAACAACGTTATCAATCCCTCTTTTATCTTTTATTTTCACATCAAACTCTTGTAACAACAAAATCCATCTAATTTACCGCGATTTTGCATGTGTTTTGGTCAAAAGATATCTAAGAGCTACATGATCAGAATGGATTATAATCTTTGACCCTAACAATTAAGGTCTAAATTTTTCCAATACAAAAATCACAGCTAGCAATTCTTTCTTAAGTGGTTGTGTAATTTAGTTGTGCATCACTCAATGTTAAGCTAGCAAAATAAATAACACGCAAAGATTTCTTAAATTTTTTGCCTAAAATAGCTCCCACAGCAAAATTAGAAGCATCACACATAATTTCATATGGTAAAGACTAATCAAGAGCCATAACAATCGATTCAGAGATCAATTTTACTTTGAGAAAATTAAAGACATTAAGGCATTCTTCATTAAAATCAAAATGAACATCTTTTGCTAACAGTTGGCATAAAGGACGACTTATCTTAGAAATTTTTTTGATAAATCTCCTATAAAATTTAGCATGTCCTAGAAAACTCCTAATACCAATGGCAAAAGTGGGTGGTGAAAGTTTTTCTATAACTTCAATTTTAGCCTTATTAACCTCAATTCCCCCTTTTGATATAACATGACCTAAGACTGTCCCTTGTTTCACCGTAAAATGACTCTTTTTTAAACTTAAAGTCAAGTTGCATCCAATATATCTTTCAAGCACATGAGTCAGCTTATTTAGACAATCATCAAAAGTACTAAAGACTGAGAAATTATCCATAAATACCTTGATAAAGTTCTCGATCATGTCTGAGAAAATGGAAAACATGCATATTTTAAATGTTGCAAGTACATTACACAGCCCGAATGACATCCTCCTGAAAGTAAATGTCTCAAATGAACAAGTGAATGTCGTCTTTGCTTGGTACTTAGGAGCAATCAGTATCTGCTAATAACTTGAAAGACCATTAAGAAAATAATAAAACTTATGTCTAGAAAGTTTATCCAACATTTGATCAATAAAAGGGAGAGGAAAATTGTCCTTTTTAGTCGCTGCATTTAGTTTCCTGTAATCAATACACATTCTCCATCCAGTGGTAGTCCTAGTAGGCACTAACTCATTCTTATCATTTTGAATAACAGTAATACTGGATTTTTTCGGAACCACATGCACTGGGTTCACCCACTCACTATCTGCAATTGGATCAGTCACTCCCTCATCAAGCAGTTTCAAAACTTCCTTCTTAACTACCTCCCACATATTATGATTGAGTCTTCTTTGGTTCTCTCTCACTAGTTTAGTCCCCTTTTCTAGGATAATCCTATGCATGCACATGGAGGGAATAATTCCCTTAATGTCACTCAAACTCTATCCTATGGCCTTTTTCAATCTTTTTATCTCACTCAAAGTTCTTTCTTTTTGATCAACATCCAAATTAGATGCAAGAATGGTCGAATATGTTTTCCCTTACCTAAAAACACATACTTCAAATTCTTAGGTAACTATTTCAGCTCTAATGTTAGTGGGTTTGCATTCTTCCCTTTATTGGAGGTTGTCTCTAAGAATTCGCCAAACTCTCCTCATGCGACATTGTCTAGCAATTGGCAGTACTTGTCAAACTCTTTAACCAAGTCTAACTCGCTTGTTTTTTCTTCTTGCAAGGCAAAATCAAAATTTGCATCATTAATTTGATCAATAAGAAAACAATCCTTATAAATAGTAATAATAGTAAGGATAGATTTAACATTAAGATTGAAAATACTATTGTTTCTCCTAAGACAGTCATGATCAATTTTTCATTCTTCACATCAATTAAAGTATTGGTGATGGCCATAAAAGATCTTCCAAGGAGTATGGTATGCTCCTTCTCTTACTCCTTTATTTCTCCCAATCTAAAATTACAAAGTCTACGGGTACAATCAATCCTTCAACCTTCACTAACACATTTTCTATTATTAATTTTGGATAACGGATTAACCTATCAGCTAATTGCAAACACATGTTGGTAGGTCTTAATTGTCCTAGATCTAATTTCACATAAATAGAATGAGGCATTATGTTTATACTTGCTCTAAGGTTACGCATACCCTTAACCTCCTCACTATTACCTATTGATACTTTCACGATAAAACTCCTTGGATTTTTCAATTTTGGGGGGGGGGGGGTAACTGATGCTGAAGAACCTCACTTACTACTTTTGAAACTATCACCTTCTCATGTGGTGAAAACTTCTGTCTTTTGATGCTTAATTCTTTGAAAACTTTACATAAATTGGAATGTTCCTGATCACATCTAATAATGACAGATTAATATTAACTCTAAAAAGCATGTTATAGAGAGCAGAAAATTGTTCATCTTGTTTTGAGTCTTTAAGGTGGGTATGAGTTTTGTTGGATTGTTGATGAATACTATGAGTGGCTAAGTTCTTAGTTAGGGATTGCTTTGAACTTGATTG
>JAOQMM010125133.1:0-17791 GCA_027563515.1 Erythroxylum platyclados
CAGAAGACATACACATTAGTTGTAGGCACTTCCACCGGTGCGCTGAAGGCGTTCAGGATTGCATTAGCGGCTACCGGGATTGGGCTTGCTGTCATTGCAATAGCGGCATTGGTTCAGAATTGGGATAAACTGAAATTGTCAATATTAGGTGCTACACAATCGAGCGAGGACTTTATAAAGGCTAAAGAAAAGTCTTTAGAGATGTCAGAGAAAGAACTTGAATCACTTGAAATAGAGTTGAAGTATCGGCAGGCTATCGGTAAGATAAATGATGTCCAGGCGCAAGAGGAACGTTTAAAATATTTATCGCTTAAATCCTTAAAAACAACTGAAGAGCTTCAAAAGGAAACGGAGAAACTCAAGCAGATGACTAAGGATTCTAAGGAGTTCATTACGGTTCAGGATATGAAGTTTGATAAGACTGTAAAGTATGCTAAGGTAAGCCAGTTACAACTCGATGAGCAGATTAAAAAGGTAAACTATTTAATCAGCGTACAAAAACAACAAGTTGATACTATTGATGAAGAAAAAAAGGCATTAGAAGATTTAATTGAATCAAAGAAAGAAAAAATAGAAGTAGAGAAAAAAGAAAAGGTATCAGCGGAGGACTTAGATAAGGCAAATATTGAACTTTATATCAAACAAAATAAACGAATTAATGATAACTTAGAATCTTTCAAGTTAGCCGAGCGTGCTAAGCAGGAAGCCGCCGCAGAGACTAATAGAATATTGCAAGAACAGGCAGACATACTTATTCAAACCAATAAAAAGAATGCCGATAAAATAAAGGAAACGCAAGAGCAAACCAATAGGGATAGAGAGGATGCATATAAGGAAGAAATAGACCTTCAGGAAGAAAAGGAGTTAACGATAAAGGAAACAGCTGTAAGTATTGCACAAGAAACCGCAGATACTATCTTTCAGATTGCTGCCAATAACCGCAATGCAGAGTTTAATGCAAGGATAAACGCATTGAATGCACAGAAAGAAAAGGAGTTAAGCAATAAGAACCTGACTGATGCACAAAAGGCACGGATTGAAGAGCGATATCAAAAACAGGTAGCTGCGTTAAAGACCAAACAAGCGCAAGCGGACAAACAAGCTGCAATTATACAGGCTACTATCAACGGAGCGTTAGCAATTACAAATATCATAGCAACGATGCGCGGCGGTCCATTAAATCCTGCGACAATAGCTTCTTTGGCTATTGCCGCGGCATCTACAGCGGCAAATATTGCTTTGATTGCATCGCAGAAAATCCCTAAGTTCGCCAAAGGGACAGAATATGTACAAGGTGCAGGCACGGAGACATCCGATAGTATACCTGCGATGTTGTCAAAGGGTGAAAGGGTTATTGATGCTAAGACAAATAAGATGCTGAAAGGCATTCCAAATAGTATGCTACCTGAACTGTTAGTGCCGAGTAAGACGGTTATCAGCAAGGGTATGGATTATGATAAGTTGGCTAAGACATTGAGCAAGGAATTAGCTAAGTCGCCACAGATGCGAGTGTCATTTGATAAAGAGGGATTTAATTCTTATATCATGAGCCGCAACAATACTACTAATATCAAGAATAACAGATATGATTTTTAATTTCTATATTAATGATATCGAGGTCGAAGAGCCTGTTGGCTTTGACGGAACGACGATAAAACTTAAACGCTCCGACAAATGGCACGGCGTTATGGTAGAGAGCAATGATAACAAGTTGCAATTCTACGGTGATGGGTATCTCATGTTGAAGGCGTTGTATGATGCAAGCGGCATTGATGCTGTGGCGGTCTTCAAAGTGGAGAGCGTATGCGAGGGTGAGCAAGTGGATAGCACGGAGTTTAACATCACATTCTTTGAGTATAAGGAGTATTGCGGCGGTGATTGTTATTGCGAGGTAGGCATCGAGCGGGCGGGGTGTTTCTTCAAGTTCAGGAACAGTTTAGATACCAAAGTAGACTTAGACACCACAGCAAGTTTGAACGGCGTGTCGCTGCCTGCTTACAACTACTTAGGCAAGGTAACAGAAATCCCTGCGCAGGCGTTAAAGTATGGGGTTGAGGGTGATGTCGAAGCGTTAGATGTTTACGACATGACAACAGAATCACAGGGGTTTATAGATAATGCTGCGCCAATTATATCGGGCGGTGGATATCAGTTATTTTTTGACCTATATCCTCCTTATAGAACCGTTACAGATGACATAGATACATCAAATTTATATACTATGTGGATGGAGAGGTGTTTTATCGTATTGCCTGAAAGAACTGAAGTATATGGGGGACGTGAATTTATCGTCCAAAATAATTCATCCGTAAACTGTTCAGGAGGTGATTATATTGTAGACGGAAGATTTAAATTAGATTTTTCAATTAGGAGGGTAAGCCCGTCACAATCCCCATCAGATATTGAAGCAGTATTTTACATACAAAAATGGGACTCAAATGATACAGGCCTTGCAAATATTCAAGGCACGGTTATAACACCAACTGTAACTGTGTTTGCATCTGATGATAAGCAGTTTGACTTTAGTATTGATGAATCATATTCTCATACTGTTGCGTTATTGCCAACAGAAAAAATAGCGATATTTGTTAGAATAGATTTAAGGCTATTTCAGGGGACTGTCCCAAAGTTTGAAAACACATGGCATCCTGAATCATTCGTGAATATTTCCAAACTATCCACCTGCGATAGTTCAGACGCTAAATTGTACATGGTCAATGAATCACTTAGCCGAATAGCGGAGTATAGCACCGACAACTGCCTACAAGTATATAGCGAGTATTTAGGCAGACCCGACAGCGCACCGTTTGAGTTCGACACAGAAAAATGTGCGGGCTTAATGGCAATCACTAAAGGTTTGTTATTGCGTGGTGTTCCCGTACCAAATAACCCGTTTTCCGTATCATTTAACGAACTTATTACAGCACTTAATACAATCTATCCATTGGGTTACACAGTAGAGAATATGGGCGTTAATGAGGTTCTAAGGGTGGAGAATTGGGATTGGTTCTATCAGGATATTGAGTTGATAGACTTAGGTGATGTGTCGGCTAATATTGCGCCTGAAATAAGCCTGCATTTTAAAAACATCAAAACAGGATATGACAAGTATGAGACCGAGAACTACAACGGGCTATTCGACATTCACGGAGAGCGAGAATACACAACTAAATTAGTTAATCATGATGCCACTCTCGATAATATATGCAGGTTTGTAGCGAGTGGATATGCTATTGAGTTGACACGAAAGCAAGGCGACACCAATAGTAAGGATTGGCGTTATGACAATGACACATTCTTACTATGCATGCGCCGTTCAGGTGATGATATAATAGTGGAGCAGGACAACATAACAGACGATGACAATATACTTGACCCACCTACGCTGCTAAACTTCCGAATAACACCTGCCCGGATGGTAAGTAATTGGTTTAAGTTGGTAACGGCATTCATGCGTGGGGTGCGTGAGGTGGTGTTTAGTTCCGGCAAAGGCAATACACTTGCAGAGGGTAGATGCATATCGGATTGCGACATATCAGGCAATGTATTAGCCGAGAATCAGAACATAGACAGTAACGATATTGCTAATGATACAACGCCGATATTCACGGCAGAGACGGTAGAGATAAAAGGCGTGCCGGTATCATTCAGGCAGTACTTAGAGATTAAGGCAAATCCCCATGGATTAGTGCGTTATACGTGCGGTAGCGCAGGCGCAGGATGGATTAAGGAGTTCAAGTACAAGATAGTTGACGGCACGGCAGATTTTATTTTGTTAAAAAGTTTGCGGAATTAAAAAATAGTATTACATTTGTATCAGGTTTTTATTTATTTGGTTTTACTTTGATTAAATTGTGTAGGCGCACCCTGTTGAACAACACAGTGCGCCATTTTTCAGACATCATGGTTTTATTTTAATATTGATTTGCGTGTTTGTAAGTGCTGCCGTTCCCATCGGCGGCACTTCTTTATTTAATACCCGTTAAGTACTTAGCCACCATTTCCCATTATTTAAATGATTAATTTTGCTATATAGGGCAAAGTGCCAATACATTAATCATGCTTAATATTTTGTTTTGGAAATAATCAGTCCTGAATTTTCATTCTTAAACTTTGGATTAAAAGAATATCCAGAGTGTTATGATATTGAGCCTGTGCCGCTGCCTAAGTGCGGCGACTTAGCGATAAAGGCGCAGATTGAATTTCTTACAGATGAACTCATCCCAGTTACAACGCCGTTCTATGTGGCTATCGGCGACACAGCGTGTAATGTGATTGAAGATGAGGACGTGAATATCACTCCAATATGCAGTACATACAAATTCAGGACATACGCAACAGAGGAAGAGGGCGTTCCTGACGTGTCTGAGGACGATATAAATAACTTATGTTATGACGAGGGCGCACCGATTGAAACTATCACATTCGATACCAATCCATTTGATGAGATAACGAGTACAACGCTAACATTTAAAATTACAGTGCCTGTCATATTAAGTGGCGTTCAGTTATACATAGGAGACAAGGCATACATAATGGAGTATGACGGCGCATTTGTTGCGTCGTCATATTCATTTACGCAGGTAGGGGATACTTACTTTGTAAAGTTGAAGGTAGGCACGGTAATCGGCGACCCTGCTGGGAACATGCTACACTTCCTGAATGATATTGTGGATGTAAATCACGGAACAACATCATCCACATACCTATCCGCAGGCGTTAGCCACATAGAGATACTTAATGTACCGGCAGGTAGTTACTTCAATACACATGGTGCTGCATCATCCGTTACAGGCACTACGCCGAGTACTAACTTAGGCAGGTTCTTCTACTACACAGGCAGCGGAGTAGCTTATAAGAACTTATATAGCACGATATCTGCATCTACTTATTATGAGTTCCAAGATGCGTTATCTGCTACCGATATAGTGCGCTATGCTATCGAGTACAACGCAACGTATAACGATTTTGAGTTTGAAATAACAGTCGATGACGGAGTTAACCCCGTTACCACTATACCCACCACGATATCAGCATATACCGGCAATATCGAGTTCACCTATGTGGCACTAAATACAAGTGCGCACGAGATAAGATTAACGATAACGGATAACAAGAATCACCGTGATGGATTCGAGATACTATCGATTAAGAAGTACACATCCACAGTATTCAATGTTGTTAGTTCAATGTCAGGATATGGGTATGTTGAGATACCTGTCGGAGTGTACTCACGACAAGAGTTAAAGGCACTCATTAGCGCAGGTTTAGGCTTCGAGTTCGATTGTCAGTTCACAACCTGCTGCGATGTGCCAAAGATATCATTTAACACGCAGCCGGTAGAAGAAACAACGTTAACTTATGAACTTACGGAGTATTGGAATAAAGGGTTCATTGATTACCCTGACAACCCAATAACAGATACCTGTTTTACTTATCTCATCCTTGACAGCGAGAAAGAGGTGATAGCGTGTAGCAACGAGTTCACATCTAATGTGGATTGCTGTTTTATCTCTACGATAGAATACGGCAACAATGAGGATGCATTTGGATTCTCATATCCCGCAGGGGTTACGAACATGATACAACTACCGTTCTATCCCAACCAACCGCAATACAAGACGAAAGAGGACATATATCGTACTACCGGCGGCAGATACCGCCGACTGAATGCAGATATAGAAAAGGAATGGACGTGCGAAACTGATTACATGACTACCGACATACATGACAAGCTAATAACGGCGTTAAAACACGATTATGTGCGTATTGTTAGTGAGCGATTCGGAATAGATGACGAAGTAGTACAAGATGGTGATTATGAAGTGGACTGGAATGAGCCTACCGACTTCGACGCAAAAGCAGAATTTAAAGTTAAAAAGTATTTCAATGGCAAAAACACAAACTGCGGAAGTGGTTGCGGATAAGGGTATCCTATTAATCGCTATCGGTTCGACCGAGTACCTGCGAATGGCAGAGAATTTAGCTATATCTATAAAGCACATAGAACCGACAATGCCTATTGCATTAGCGCACAACTATTCAGAATCTATCAATCCTGCGTTGTTTGATTATTCTATCGAAGTACCGAAAGAAAGCTACACCACCAACGGAAATATTGAGTACATCAAAGTAAAGACGTGGATGTATGACTTTAGCCCATTCCAAGAAACACTATTCCTTGACGTGGATATGGTGTGGCTTTTCAAAAAGAAACCGTCTTCATTGATTGCAGAATGCAAGGGCTTGAATTGGACGATGTCAAATACAGGGCTTGCAGGCTATAGCATTTGGTGCGACATCGAGGACGTGCGAAAGATATACCCAAATGTAAATATGTGGAACTACCACAGCGAGTGCGTTTACTTCAATAAGTGCGATATCAGCAAGAAGTACTTTGATAAAGTGAAGTCAGTATATGAGAATCCGCCAATTAAAGGAACGAACTTTGGTGGCGCAAGAATAGCCGACGAACTGGCGTTTCAGTTGGCATCATTGGAGTTAAATCAATTCCCACACAAGGAGAATTGGACTCCAATATTTTGGTATGCACGAGATAAGAAAACGGCGCATTTGCAGCCTTACAAACTATCCGAAACATATTACGCTTATTCCGTTGGCGGCAATCGCCTGCCGATAAGCGTAAAGAATAGTTATGCGCTTGTTTCCAACTATCATGCTCAAAAGAGCAAGCTGGGGAAAGCCTATAAAATAAGAGATAAAAGAATGTTTATCCCTGAACGCAGAATGTTATGAAGCTCGAAGAAATCGACATATTATCGTACCACAAAGGCAAGATTGAGTATAAGCCTAAGAAGGAAACGGTAAAGCTGTATAAGTCATTAAAGACACACGCCAACGGTGAAGTTCCGATGGAGATTATAGATGTGCGCCGCCCGAATGAGCCGGAAGAGATTAAGGCTTACCGTTACGGCATCTATGCGCCAAAGACCGAACACCCGATTAGCAAGGTGCAGACTTCATTGTCAAAGATACGCCGCTCTCCAGATTGGAAGGTGGACTATTCAAAGGCAGAAGTACCGACATTCTTAGGAGAGGACACGCTCGAAGATTATTTGGAAACGGACTTCCCGATATATGATAATATTGATAGCTGGCTGTTTGATGAATGTATGCAAAATGCATTGGTGGATACGAATGCTGTGTGCGCTATCGTGCCGCTGAAGTACAATATTCCGGCAACGGAGATGATGAAACCAATACCGATTATATTTAACTCGGATGAGGTTATTTATTATCACGAAGAAGAATTTATTATCGGCAAAACCGACCGAACTATCGACGTTCAAAGGGAGAGTTTTAAACAGACTTATGATGTATATCTGATATCTACACGCAATGAGATTGTGGAGTATTATCTGTTGGATGGCGAAAAAATAACCGAGATACAGCGGTTCACGCATAATCTTGACAGGCTGCTGGGGTTTAAGTTCAGAGGGTTATTCCACATGAATATCGACGGTGATGTTATATGGAAGTCGCCGATTCAATCAATGGTAACGCACTTGAATGAAGCGGCACGAGAATACTCGGATTTACAGGCAGAGAAAGTCCTCCACATCTACTCCGAGAAATGGACGATAAATACAAACACATGTACTAAATGTAACGGATTAGGTAGGGTTAAGAATCCCGGATTCTCTACGGCAAATAGCACATGTAAGTCGTGTAATGGTTCAGGATTTGAGGCTGTATCTCCGTTCAAATCTCACTCGATAAACGTTGACTTAGGTAAGCCAAACACATCTATTCCACCTATCCCACCGGCAGGGTATATACAGAAAGATACTGCTATCACCAAGATATTAGAAGAGAGCGTAAATAAACACCTATACATGGCATTAGAAGCCGTTAATATGCAGTTCCTATACAATGTACCGATTAACGAAAGTGGCATCTCTAAACAATGGGATAGGGATGAGACGGACAACTTCGCGTACAAGGTCGCATCCATATTGAAGTATATCCGTGATAACGTGGCGTACTATACGAATGAATTAAGATATTACTTCTTAATTCCAAGCCATGAACAGCGTGAAAAGATGCTGCCAAAAATAAGCATTCCGCAAAAGTATGACTTAGTAAATAATGCGTTATTAATTGAAGAGTATAAGGCGGCAAAGGATGCTAAGTTAAGCCCTGTTATACTCGCATCGATGGAAGTGGAAATTGCAATGAAAAGATTCAGTCACGATGAAAGCGTTAACACTTACACTAAGTTGGTGTATGAACTTGACCCATTGTATTGTGTTACAGAGGACGAAAAGCTGTTAAGGCTGCAAAACAAAGGTATAACCGAAACGGATTATATCATCAGTTCAAATATTCACAAGTATGTCCGTATGGCGTTGATAGAAGATGAAAACTTTGCGACATTGCCATATATGGATAAGATGGAAGTGATGAATAAATACGCAGCACAAACCATGCAGGCAAATAGCGTAACTGCCGATTTATTAGCGCCGGATAATGAGTGATATCAAAAAAATACTTAGCACAGTCGATACTTCGATTAACGGATTTATGGGTAAAGTACCTGCCGTTGAAAAGGCTATGTATGAAGAGATATTGAAGCTGACTAAGGAGTTAAAGATTGACAGCAGGGGACGCATACGTAACACGATAGATAACTACAAGATACTTTCTGAACTGCGAACAAGATTAGAAAGAGTAGTCTTTACATCGGAGTATAAAAAGGCATCCAAGAAACTGCTAAAATCATTCGATGATATCAACAAAGTAACGAATGATTATTTTGCCACCTTTGCCACATCACCCACAGCCACAACGCAAGATATTCTAAAGATACTACGGCAGGAATCGGTAAACAGAACGGCATTATACTTAGGCGAATCGGGTGTAAATATCAACGTCATATCTAAGGTACAGGAGATATTACAAACCAACATCACATCAGGCGGTTCGTATGCGCAGATGCAATCTGATATGAAGGCATTTATACAAGGGGATGCAGAGAATTTAGGCGCATTCAATAAGTACGCTAATACGTTTGTCGTGGACGGTGTAAACACCTATGCAAGAACCTACCAAACGCTATTAACGGAAGACTTGAATATTGAGTGGTATATGTATGTAGGCTCATTATTGGAAACTTCTCGCCCGTGGTGTAAGCACATGGTGGATAAGAAGTATATCCATAAGTCAGAGTTAGATACTGTGTTATATGACAACGTGAACGGAGTAGATATATGCAGCGCAGAGATACCATGTAACAGTAAGACCAAACTACCGGCGGGCATGAAGAAAGACACCACTCCGCAGAACTTATTAGTAAATGCAGGTGGTTGGAATTGCGGGCATAAATTCATAGGCGTAGATAGTGCAGTAGTACCGCAACACATTAAGGATAAAATTAAAAAACGTTAAGTGATTAAATAATATTGATATCATACTATTAACTAATTTTACAAGAGACAAAAACAAACAACATGGCTAAGGATTTCATAGCAATAGACCCAAAGAAAAAAGTAAAAGAGTTCTCTGAAAAAGGAATTGAATCATTGAAAGAATTGCATCGCATCCAGCGAAAACAGGGATGGCAGTACGGACACAAATCGCAACTTAAAGAACTGTTAGGCAAGATTATCACGCCGCAGGACGCACAGAATGCAATTAAAGAAAATGAAATACTCAAACAGGAACTTGAAGCCTTGAAAGCGGCGGCAGCAGTAAATGTTGAACCGGCAAAGAGAGGACGCAAACCGTCAGACGAATCTGAAAAATAAACAACTAAAACATGGAATTAAAGAAGTTATTTGAAACATTAGCCAAGCGTGCAGGAGTAGACACAGAATCGGCAGAATTTACCGCTGCATTGTCGCAGGTAGGTGAAGCGTCTATTGATGATACTATTGCGCACAGCATGGAAGCTGAACTGCTGAATCGTGACCTTGCGAAGTCTGATTTTAAACTGAAAACACACTTCACAGCATTGGCATTGAACGGCGTGGATAGTGAGATTGAATCTGTGATGAACGAACTGTTAGCCGATAACGATGACGCACGTTCTGAATTATTAGGAATTAAATCAACTCCAAAACGTGCGGCGGCATTGGCTAAGAAGATTAAGGAATTGGAAGCCGAAAGAAACAAAGCCGATAATAAAGGCGATGACGGCAAAGCTAAGAAAGCACAAGAAGAGATTGACAGACTGATTAACGACTTCAAAGTGAAAGAGGAAAAGTATCTGTCAGATTTGAGTGCGAAAGAAAGAGAAAAACAGGAAGCTATCAGCAACTTCAAAGAGGAGTTGTTCTTTAGCGGATTGAAGTTTGCGAATGATTACGATTTGGAAACAAATCAGACGATTGCTCGCATAAAGATAAACAAGGCGCTTGCTGAAAAGGGAGCGAAAAAAATATTCAATTTTAATACCGGCAAATTCGAGATAAAAAGGGCAGATGATGAGTCTCTCGATTACCTTGATGAACGCAACAACAAGACCTCATTCGAGGATTTTGCAAAAGGGGTTTTAACCCAAGAAAAAATACTTGCTGTTACGGATTCAAGACGAGAACAAACGCCTTTACAACCGTTCCAGCAGCCTACTAATGGCCAAACGGTTGACACCTCAATGTATGATGCATTGAAAATAGACTAACAATGTCCATTAGTATTTAACTGAATTTATTAATCATTAAATACTTAACAAAATGGCAAACGGATTTGCGCCGTACCTCTTGCAGCATATTGAAAGCATTGCAAAGTCGGCAACCCCACAAAACAAAATTGAAATGCCGGGATTCTTACAATCCCTTTTAACGGCACATTCCTACACACAGAATAACATTAAGTACGACCTTATGAACGGTCACTTCAATGCGGTTCAGGTGAAGAAAAAGAAACGCTACACAGCGGCACAAACCACTAACACTCCATCATGTGATGTTACCAATGTGTCCGCATACAGCGAAGATGCGGTATCTGTTGCGAACTACCGACAGTTAGCAGTACACATCGAAGATGAAGTGATTGCGGCATACGAGAAAGCGGCGTCGAACCCTGTAAGCATAGGCAGCGCAGGAGTTACACAAGAGTTTATGACCGAGTTGATGTTAGCGGCTAATGGTCTGTTATCAGCGATTAACTCCGACCTCTTGACCTTAGCACTCGCAGAGATGGGCGTAAACAGAAGTACCGGCGTTAATACCGCTAAGACTATCAACATCGGCAAGAACACGACTTACAACTCATTGACAGAGGGCGCAACGGAAATACTTTCCGATTACAAACTCAACAACATGAGCGGTCGTCCTATCGCTATTGGTGCAGGTTTGTTCAATAACTACATGATGCAACAGGCCGCTAAACAGGCAGCGCAGAATGGATTGGATACACGTGTGCAGGCAGGCGGATTTGACTTCTTCTATGACAATGAAGTGGAGTCTTTGTCCGGAACAAATGACCTGTTAATCTACGAGAAAGATGCTGTGCAGTTGATTACTTACCTGAAGTATCAAGGATTCAAACGCAGAGATACCGGCGAAAACATTTTCGATGTCATCAAACTGCCATACATGACGCAGACTGCGAATGGTGGATTAGCTGTTGCGCCACTTCCGATTGACGTTCATTTCAAATTCAATGCATGTGATGCAGAATTCGACACAGGCGGAGTGTCTCCAGTTGAACTGAAAAAAGGATGGAATATGATTCTTTCTTCTAACTTCGGACTCTACACTATTCCAGACGATGCGTACAGAACTGGCGACCCATTAGAGGGCAACAGAGGTTCATTGTTGTACAACATCACCAACGAATGTGATGACTGCGATGGCGGAGGTTACTAATTAATTCTTCTTTTGTTTTAGCTATATGAACTGTTTTCAAGGATACATCGGAGTAGGCTTACATTGCCAAACAGACGAGAGTTTGAGTGGTAAATATTTGACCGATTTACCCGGTGTGTCCTTGCAAAACATAGATGCAGCGGCCAACGCAGAACAGGGTTCTTTTATTGGTGTTTTCGCAGATGTAGAGAAGCGTGCCATGTCAAGGATTACTAAGGATATATTGGTGCATTTGAAATCACAGTACAACCTGAAAAAATCAGTTGCAACATATTCAACAGGCGGAGATATTGGCGGAAGCGTTCCATCACTATCTAAGAAGCACGGCGTTAATGTGTACACTTATTTTGATGACAGCGAGTTAATCAGACTGCATGTCGGTAAAGTATCGCTGTATGCATTAGAAGCCAAAGAAACAACAGTATATATCTACTCTGGTCTTACCTTGTTATGGTCTAAGGCATTCACTACTGTTAGCGGATGGAATGAAGTATTTGTTAATCAGTCATTCGATGCAACGGATATTATTATTACATACGATGACACGCTCTTTGACAACATACCGACATTAGTATTCGAGGATGACACTTGCGGATGCGCTATTGATATATGTAGCGATTGCGACATTTTCAAGCGTGGGGTATCATTTGAAAATATAGGCATTTTTAATTTCGGATACGACACTAAAGGATTGAAGGCGGAAGTATCTATACGTTGTGCTTATGAATCCATTATATGCGCTAATATTGACCTATACGGTGATGCATATCTGTATGCATTAGGCGTTGAGTTGATGCGTGAGAGATTATACTCCGACCGTGTGAACCGATTCACTACTATTGACCGAAAAAAGGCGCAGGAGTTGATTGAACTATTTACGCAGGATTACACCGACTTCTTGCAGACGGCGAATAATACGGTATCATTGAAAGATGATGCATGTGTGGAGTGTTTGGAAACATCCGGTTATAAATATATGATGCCATGATAGCGTATAATTCAAATGCAAGCGAGGTTTTGAACGTCATTAGCAACAAGCTAAATAAGGCGATGTCGGAGCAGGAGACTGACAAGATGTTGCGTAAGATTGCAAGCACATTAACGGCAGTTCTGCGAGTGCGTGTACATCAGAATGGTATTGCCGCAGACGGCAGTAAAATAGGCACATACTCTCCGCAATACATGAAAGTGCGTACCGGTCAATTCGGCAACGCTACACGTGTGAAATCGGGCAAAAACAAAGGTAAAGCAAAAGATGCAGGAGTGATTACAAGGGGAGAAAACAAAGGGCAACAGCGGAAGAAGTATAACCGCACATCGGACACAAAGGTGATACTCTCTTTGACACGGCAGATGGAGCAAGATATGACGACCTGCGAGCGCAACCCGATAAAGATTCCTTATGGCTATGCAATCGGATATGCGAATGAGGAAAATTATAATAAGTTGATTTGGAATGAACAACGATACGGAAAGAAAATATTAACCAAACTAAGTGCGGAGGAAGAGGACTTAGTTGATATAATGGTGGAGAATGCTATCGCAACTAATTGATATCATAAACAGCAGCCTAAAGGCATACTATAAAACCGGTTTGTTTTATAACATAACCGAATTAGTGCCTGAGGTAAACGATGACTTGGTATCGTTCTATCCTGCTATCATTGACGAGTTCGGCGATGCTAAGATAGTGAGTATTGACAACCTTGAATCGGCTATTTTTTACCACCGATTAACAAGCAAGCAAACAACATTAAGAGATACCCAATATGGTGCGAGCAATAAGGAAGTGATTGATACTTATACCTTGTCGCTATATGTTATCGGCAATAGACGCAAATTGAAAGAGAATGCCGCCGACACATCACTACGAGTAACATCTATGATACCGGACACCTTCTTACAAGATGGCAGGCAGGTAGCATTTACGGTGATGACAAATGTAGATTTTAATAGTTCTGCAATCATTAACGCAGAATTTCCAAACACAGAATATGCAGGCATGTTAGATGTATTTATGATACGACATGACTACAATATACGGCACACATATAGAAAAAAATGTACTGAGTGCAAAACTGATTGTTCAAATTATTCAACTTTAAATTAATACAAAATGAGTGTTTACTATCCCGGAGCAAGTTGCGAATCAGAAGTACCTGAACACATATGCAACCCTTGCGCAGAATTTGAGAAAGGCAGAGTGAGAGCGGCAGCCTTCATTCACAAAGATTATGTTGCAACCGTAAAGGCAGCACCCGACGACACGGTGGCATGGCAGACAGGAATTGAAGCCGGTTTAATCCGTATCATCCCAGAGATTAGCGGCACTTCCAACGGTGGCGAAAAGGTCAGCGGTGCGGGCTATGGTGACGTAAAAGAGAAAGTTACAGGACGTAATTTTACCGTGTCCTACAAAGACCCGAACTATGACGGCAACTGTAATTTCTATACGGAATTGGAGAAATCCCGTGCATGGTATTTTGCTTACAAAACAGAAACTTTCTTGCACATCTCTGAAAAGGCAGTATCTATCTTTGCGAACAATCCAGTAACGGAGAACTTGGAAGACGATGTTACATGGATGATTGAAGTAACATGGTTTCAAAAGTCTCCTATCTGCCCTGTCGACACGCCGGACGACATCTTTGATTGTTTTCAATTAGCGTAAGCCCCCCTGCGCTCTTGCAGGAGAACGGGTTTTACCTGCTGCAAGAAAATGGAGGTAAGATTTTACTTTAATTGAAAAATATAATAAGATGGCAGACAAGAAAATTAGTCAATTAACGGCGGCGGCGGCACTCACAGGGAGTGAGCCTATCCCTACCGTTCAGGGCGGCGTTACCGTGCAGACAACAGCGCAGGCTATAGCGGACTTAGCGGCAGGCGGAAGTATATCATTCACCAAAACAAAAGCAGAGATTGATGCGCTGATTGCGGCTAATGAGCTTGTTGCAGGTGCGCTCTACGAGATTACAGGGGTGCATCCTACGCTATATGATGACGGCACTACGTCAGGCACTACTATCTATCTGAGGGCAATATCAGGCAGTCAGTTGGAAGTGCAAGGTATGGGCAAATTCTTCAACCCGAAGTACGACAAATCAGTCGATGGCTTTGGTATTTGGGATAACAAGATGTATGGAACTTTATCAAATGTAGTTGGTGTATTCGACTATTTAAATAAGGAACTTGTTACAGCCGATAACAGTGCCACAGGGCTTATCTTAGCCGATGGCATGATACAATGGGTAAGTGGTGATTGGAGCGCAGCGGTATCAATTACAGGTAGTGTAAGTGGTGCTACTGCTGATGTCGCTGATTTTGTTTCGCCATCTTATAGCATTGGCGACAAAGTGATATGGGGTGGCTACTCTTGGACAAGTGTAAATGGGAATGTAGGCGCAAGTACCGATGTACTGAACTTGGACAGCGAGTGGAGCAAGGATGTGTATGATACCACAAACTATAACGTTGCTTATGATGTCATTGAGTATGATTATGCTAATGATTTAATTGTTAGAAGGTATAACGAAGAAGGCAATATAGATGTAAAATGCAGCAAGGCGCAGTATGATGTTTTTGTTGGGAATGGTATTAGTATTCATCCGATAACTGTACAGCAATGGGGAAATAATTTTGACATTTCTTTATCCAAAGGGCAATTTAATATTATCTGCAATAATGGATATAATGAGAGTGTGAATTTTAGCGGCACGTATCAATCCAATCTCACATTTGGGAATAATTCATATCAATCCAACCTCACATTTGGGAATAATTCATCTCAATCTAATCTCACATTTGGGAGTGGCTCAGGTCAATCCAACCTCACATTTGGAATTGGCTCATCTCAATCTAATCTCACATTTGGGAGTGGTTCTGCATTAAACTACAACTCACAGGTTATTAGTTCCAACATGCGGTATATTACTTTCAACACAAAAGCAGCAACAGCTCCAAATTTATCTTCCGCAACCCTGATTTTTGACGGCAACGTCAAAGAGGTCTACCAACGCCCTGACGGCAAATTGAAGATTAGATATTATGACAACTCCGATGCATTGGTAATAGCGAATATCGCTGATTAATTTGTAACAATGGCAACAACATATACAATAAAAAAAGGCACTACCTACGGCGGCATGAACATCGAAGTAATCGTGAACGGTTCAGCCGTTGACCTTACAGATGCAACCATTACCGCCGAAGTGGTGAGCGATAAGTCAGCGTGCGGAAAGCACACATACACTATCGGAAAGGGTATCGAGTTGACTGACCCGACTAATGGGATATTCACATTCCTTGAAGACACTATCATTAATTGGCAGGAGGGGAAGTGGTATCTTATAGTAACATTCACGACAACAGCATACGGAACTAAGAAGTGGATTTATAAAGACTATATATTTAACGTGATATAATGGATAATGTAGTAATAAATATTACCGAGATAACGGATAGTGTTCAGGTTAACGTAAATGAAGCTATCACTCAGGTGTTTACCGACGGCGTAACGGTTACAGGTAATGGCACTATATCTAATCCATTGGTAGCCGTTGCAGGCAGCGGCGACATGATGCGGGCTACATACGACCCAACTAACAAGAACGCAGATGCGTTCAGTATGGAGAATATGGTCGAGGGGGCGACAAAGAAAATCCTTACATCCGCCGAAAGAACGAAGCTAAACAACCTTAGCGGAACGAACACAGGCGACCAAGATTTAACGCCTTATCTTACATCCGCAACAGCGGCGGCAACATATCAGCCGATAGGAGCCTATTTAACCACTATATCAGGGCTTAATATCTCGCAGCTAACCAATGACAGCGGATATATCACAAGTGCGGCATTGTCTCCGTATCTGACTGCCACCGCAGCCGCAGCTACATACCAGCCGATAGGTAGTTACTTAACGTCTATAAGTGGATTAAATATTTCTCAACTGACAAATGACAGCGGATATATTACAAGTGCTGCTTTATCTCCGTATCAACCAATTTTGGTAAGTGGTACTAACATTAAGACTGTAAACGGTACATCTATATTAGGCGCAGGTGACATTACTATATCAGCATCAGCAGCATTGTCCGGTATAACAGCCGCCACCGCAGCAAACACTATACACAATGGAAATTTCACGCAGGAATGGACATGGAATAGTATTAGCGGTCAGTCAGGACTTAAACTAAGTTCGACAGCAAATGGTGTTACACCAAACAAGACACAGAAGTTATTTGAATCAGTTCTAACTGGTGCGATGGTTAACACAAGCAATGCTTCTTATGCTGGATACTTTGACAATCAACAGACTATAGGGGGTGCTTATGGCATATATGCAAGAGGTTATTACGCCGCACAGCTTGAAGGTATTGTAAATATAAATGGTAGTTTAAATGTTAACAACCTTACAATATGGAATAATAGTGGTGTTACTTATTTAGTACCTTCATCAAACCAAAAGTTGGTGATAGGAGGAGGAGGGGATGCTATACAAAATTCATTAAATGGCTGCGCCACAGCTTTTAGCGTTTGCAAAAAAACATCTGGGAGTAAGTATGTTTATGGGATGGGAATGTATTATGGAATTGCAGGGTATAGGTCAGAATCAAGTACTAATATTCTTATAGAGAGAGATGGAGGTAATATGTTATTGTCTGCAAATACAGGATTAGCAGGTGGATATAATACTTTTACACCAAACTATCAGATTGCTATTGTAGGCGCAACTAACAATGTTGGTATCGGGACTACAACACCAAATGTATCCGCTAAACTCGATGTTTCATCCACAACGCAAGGCTTTGCACCACCGGAAATGACTGCCACACATGCAAGTGCAATATATACCACGTCCCGAAAACTTATCATCTACGTTACTGATACCAATGGAACATTTACTTCCGCAGGACTGTGGATGTGGAATGGATCAACATGGAAATTAATTTTAGCAGAAT
>JAOQMM010125287.1:0-17700 GCA_027563515.1 Erythroxylum platyclados
TTGTCTCTTCTTCTTTCAATCCTCTTCTTCTTCATGCTCCATGAATCAATAGAGTATGGAAATTGAGAAGATAGCTTGAATGAACATGCTTTCGGGTCACTTAGTTACTTTACTTCTGAAATGTACCTAAAATCAAATATGAGCTAAAATGAGTATCCTAACCATAGCATTAATTATTAAGTCTAGTAAATCAAATGAATAAATATTTAAGCATAGGTCAGAACCCTAGTTGTTAGCTTTGGGTTAGTTGATTTTATTTTATTTATGAGTTAAAGTTTTATATTTGATAAATAACTTAATTGTTCTTAATGGTGATTTAATTAAAGATAATAGTTAGATCAAATATTAATTTGTATGTGATGATTCAAAAAAACATATGAATTAATGATGACTTAAATATTAAGAGTTGAGTGAGGTATTGGGTATAGAATTACATAAACCTTTTGGTGTTACGATTAAACTTTTCATAGAATTCCATGGATCTTAATGTGTTCTCTTGAGTCATCATCCAATAGGGATATTGGTTAATCAATTCAATAATAGGAGTTTAAAACTTGACTAAGAGCAATTCACTGCCTTATGAAATTTCCCCTGTCCAAATTATAAAATCTTTTCAATAAATTGAATTTTGAATATAAAGATCATACCATGAAAACTCTTATTTATATGCAGATTACATCTTGCTTCTATCTCTTCATTAAGTAATCTAATTTATTTCTAGTTGTTTGGTTCATCATCTATGTAGTTTTATTTTATTTCATTTTTAAATGTCAATCAACATTCATTCTTTTTAATCATTTAGTTAGTTCATAATAGGATAGTTTACTTATTTTTTAATACTTCCTCATGAGATTAGTACTTCACTCACTAATTTGTTACTACCAAATGATAAGTCCATTCTCTTTGGGTTATGAGTAATTCTTTATGCTAAACAAAATTTAAGTAGTAGTGTAAAAGAATCACCATCTTACATCCACTCCTTAAGCACTACTTAAAAATTCACTATCTCCTTTCTTCAATAGGTTAAGGAGAATCTTTCATACAACATATTATTTGTCATGGGTGAAGAAAAAACCTAAAAAATGTTTTATTTTGTCATAAGAAAATAGTAACCTCTTACAAATCTTGTTAAAGGTTAAAAGAAATCCTTACAAAGTATACTTAAAAGTATTTTTTCAAATTGCAAAAATTTCACAACCATGCAATTCAAAAGTTCCCTTCTTCTTCATAGTAATGAACTAAGACTCAATATATGATATGCAATGCACACAAGTACTATCTAGCATCTTAAGACTCTTAACAACTCTGTAGTAGGTTGAAGGTTCATCTCACAACTTAATTATAGTATATTTATATTCAAATCTAACTTAAATGGTGATTATACACATAAACTAGTTATTATAATGAATAGTTTTGGGCACGTTCAACTAGTCGGACACCTATCTTCAATTATATAACATAACATACCCCTTGTCTAAGAGACACACCTATTTTATAACTTTTAGCTTATTTGTCCAGCTAATGGATTCATACCCTTAAGCTAGTCGAACCTGTATATAAACTAAGTTAAAAACTTTAACTTATAAATTTCTTCAAAGATAAAATGCACTTTTTTTTAATAAAAACTTGATTCAAAATCACTTTAAAAAATTTCCAAGAATTAAAAGTTAAGTTGCATATGTTCTCTAATTAACTCATTTTATTCATCCTTTGATTGCTCAATTTGCTTCTTTTCTCATATTGCTCTTTTATTGAACTCCATCTTTCATATATTACTTAATTTCATTGTAATAGAGCTATTAATATAACAAAAAGTAATAACAATATGTTTTGTTATCATTAAACTATGGTTTAGGTCCTCATTTGGTCTAACAACGATGATGTAGTTGCAAATGAAGGAAAAGAGCTGTATATAGATAAGTGTTCAATAAGTAAGTCATTGCAATATAGCTCTTGTCTTGCTAAAGATAAAGGTACATTATTATTTATGGTTCTATAAGGAAAATATTTTTATGAAAAAACCAATGATAAAAAATCCAATTGGTTTAGTTAGTTTAACCATAAAAATTTTAAACCGATTGACATTTTCGGTTGGTTTTTAATTTGTTAGTTTGATTTAGTTTAATAACAAAGGTTTGTTTGCCTTCTATAACAACCTTACCTTACGTCGTGGGATTTAGTTACTCCAATTGGAGAGAGTATGTGACCGTGAGAGGTTTAATTGACATCGAATGCCCTGAATTGTGGAGTATAAGGGACATGCGTGATTGGTTCATCAAGAAAGTGATGCTATCTTCAAGCCCTAAACACAGTCGTTTCGCGGCTATGGCAATTCTTCACTCCGACGATTTAGCTTACTGTAAATACGGAGACCAATCATGGACAATTCTAAAAACTGCGTCTGGTTATGACGAAGATGTTGTGTAATTTAAGGCTTTGTTTGGTTGAAGGTTTTGGGATAGAATGGGATAGAACATAGCACAGTTCTATCGTTTATTTGGAGATTTCATTATAGAATGGAATGGAAACGGAGGGTTTCATGTTACGTTCCATTACATCCTTTTATAAGTTTAATTGTATAATTTTGATTAATTCACATATATTTTTTATAATGTTTATATTAGTTGTGTTTTGTGTTTATTTGTTAACGAAATTTTAAGATAATAATTTTTTAAAAACAATTAAAAATTTCAAAAGATTTAAAAATTATATAACTTTCTTAAAAAAAATTAAACTATCTATATCTTATATCTTTTTTAAAATCGTATATATCTCTTTATCATTTTTTAAAGTTTAATTTTCTTTTAAATCGTACTCATTACATTTTTCATTAGATTTCAAATGAAGAATGGACATTCAATATCATATAATATCTAAATGAACATTATGAATTTGCTAAAATCGTGTGATAATAGCAACTAAAATCATATGATACACAATACAATTATGATTAAATGTCGTGCCATGTAACACTTGATGTAATCATACAATGTAGTTCGTTTATTTTTTATTAAAAAAAATTAAAGATTACACAACATGAAATAAAAATCATATCTTAAAATGGACTGTCCACTGAAGATGCACAATACCCTCTTGGATTATCACTTTCTAACCAATAATCAGTCATCGGACGGTACTCTAACTCGTCGTTAAATTAGCCACATCTAATCTATAGTCATCGTGTTCGAATCAAATAAAATAATTGAAATACTAATTCATCAACACCAAGCAAAAGATTATACTATCACATGAGTAATGCATTCCTAGAACTCGTTGACCACAAATCAATCGGATGGCTCAGATTGAATTGAAGAATTGACCATTCTTTGTTGTATCTATTAATTCTCCTCCTTTAGAATGTTCAACCGAAAATGGCCGTCGACTGGACGCAACTCCCACCGGAGATAGTGGAAACCATCGCCAAACGCCTAACAATCTACGCCGATTACATCCGCCTCCGCACCGTGTGCCGTACATGGCGGCACTCAACCGTCAAATGCCCGGACCACCTCCCACCTCAGCTCCCATGGCTCATGCTTCCCCAAACACAACCGAACCCATCTCGGCGAGCCCTGTACAATCTCTCCTCCGCCAAATTCCACTTCATTAACCTTCCAGAAGCTTCTCACAGCAAACGCCTCTGCGGTTCTTCTCACGGTTGGCTCACGATCCTCGACGATTCACCTACAATCGTTCTCGTGAACCCAGTCACGCGCGAGAAGGTTTATTTGCCTCCTGTTTCAACCTTCCCAAACGTAGTCGGATTTAGTTTCTCCAATGTCGGGAGAGAGTACGTGACCGTGAGAGGTTTAATTGACCGCGAAAGGCGTGAAACGGTGAGTTTAAGGCACATGCGTGATTGGTTCATTAAGAAAGTGGTGTTATCTTCAAGCCCTAAACGCAATCGTTTCGCGGCTATAGCAATTCTTCACTCCTCCGATTTAGCTTACTGTAAACACGGAGACCAGTCATGGGCAATTCTGGAAACTGCGTCTGGTTATAGCGAAGATGTCGTGTACTTTAACGGGTTGTTTTATGCGGTGAACAAGTTCGGTCAAACAGTCGTGTGTGATGTCTCCGGTGATACACCTACGGTGTCGTTTCTCGTTATGACACCGCAATTAGGCGGCGATTTGCAGTACTTGGTCGGGTCCGGACAAGAACTGTTGCTTGTCACGAGATACATCGATGTGGAGATGGATTTGGATGATGTAGCTGAGATTCCAGAGCATTTGGGCTACAAAACGAGGAGGTTTGAGGTGTTTAGGCTAAATTGGAGGGAATCAGAGTGGGACAGGGTTAGGAACTTGGGTGATACCATGTTGTTTATTGGGCAAAACTGTTCTTTGTCCTTACAAGCTTCGGATTTCTCAGGATGTTTGGGAGATCGAATCTATTACACAGATGATTACTCTGAGAACAGCTGTTATGGGGAACGTGATATGGGCATTTTTCAGTTGGAGGATGAGAGTTTCGAAACGTTGCCTTCTTCTTCTCGCAGCTTAGATTCTAGACCGCTATGGATTTCCCCAAATCCTTCCTAACATGGGACTTTCCTGGAAGTGAATGCAAGTCTTGGTAATTTGTGTGAACTCTGGTGTGTATGATTGTATTTATCTGGATTTTTAAGTTTTAATTGTGTAATTGTGGCCATGGTCATGTTACTTTGGATAAGAAACAATGACATATAATATCTAAATGAACATTATGAATTTTTATTATTAAAATTTGATTTAATGAATAAAACAAATAAAAATAAAAATAAAAATATTGAATTCTTGTATTTTATACCAATTAAATTTGTAATCATAAAAAAAAATTATATCAAAACACGGGTGCATCGGAAAGATGACTCCATAAATTCGACCGCATACCCAAAAAGGAATAGGTTACTGTAATGAAGTATCCTCTTTATGGCCTCTGTCCTCGATTCCCAAGGTTTGATTAGTAAAGGGAATGCAGTCTTGCATAAGCCAATTTCTGTTTTCAACTCAGGCTTCTGAACAGACTCAAAGGATTGGGGTTTGTGATGTTATAGACAATCTTAATAATTCACAGATTTGAATTCAAATTCCAAAAGCACTATCGGTAGTTTTGTACTAAATCCGACACGAAACTCCCAGGAAACTCCTACACAGAACAAGACAAGGTATACTCTAATCCATATAACCTATTCTCGACCCTGTTTTTTCTTTTTATACATTGTAAAACTCATCAGAAATTCCTACGCAATGCATCGCATTGAGTACATTGAAACTGGATTGTCCACTGAAGATGCACAATACCCTCTTGGATGATCACTTTCTAACCCATAATCAGTCATCATCGGACGGTACTCTAACTCATCGTCATGTTCATATACAAATTCCGGCATCTCTGTCTCGTTCCTCCTTACATGATCCCATAAAAACTCTAACCTGTTCAAGTACTTCACCTTCGAGTACAACCTGTTCAAGACAGGAAACAAAAAACAGAGTTTTGTCAGAATATAAGGTAAGATGAGCAAAGTAGGGATTCGGGAATGGTTTTTGGTTTCTTTAAGATAAAGGGGACTTCAGTTTTGTTATCTTACCCTCCACTGAAAAGAAGACGACCAAAGGTGGCAAGAAAGAGTCTGGCTTGTAGACCTGGATGTACAAAATAAACAGCCTCCAGATTACTCCTGACGTTCATCGGAATAGCCTCGTAGACTGATCGGAGAGCGGTGATTCCGGGGAAATTCTCGCTTCTCTGAACACCGGTGTGCACGTACACAACCGAGAATGGTTTCTCCTCCAACTCAGGGAATATTTTCTCCTCCAAATATTCCTTCAAAGCCTCACTACCCACAAGCCGAGCTAATCAACATAGAGACAACAACAAAATCAGTAAACCAAAACCATCCAAATTCAAGTGCCAAACCAAATTTCAAAAAGATAAAAGCTTACCGGGGTAGGATTTGCCAATAATGCGAAGAACCCTACGGCCACGTTTGTCTCTTCCATGGATCTTAAAGATACCCAGTTTCTGGATGAGCTTTTCTTGGTCAGAAATGGAGAAAATAGTAGAGGAAGACATGGATTTACACTCAAAAGGTTTTGGGATTCGTTGGGGTTTGTAAGTTATGACTTTTAACTAGAGATGATGTTATTATATAGCAAATATTGTAAAGTAGAAAAAAATATATATATATGGTAAAGTAGGAAAAGACGAGAATAGAGACAAGACTTATCCAAGATTTGGCCTCTGAAGCCGCTAATCGCATTGGGGGAGGACATGTAAGTTTGGTATATTCGCAAGCATCTTCCGTTTAATGGATTGATATTGCACCGAGCACTGACTCAAACTCCGTCAAGTCTCGGGTGTGTCACTCACTGACACGTATAGTGACGGACCATTATCTGGGCCTCTCTCGTTCGTGTTTTGTGTGTGTGAGTGTGACCCATTAAGCAAACAAAATCATATGCATCACAATCATGGTGTCTTTTACTCTATTTTAGCATTAAACTTTTCTTTTAAACTTGTTTGGGTGGGTTAACCTTATCTTTGAATTCCACCTAATAATTGCTTCTCACTAGTTTTAATTTAGAACCAACGAAATTGTTATTTTACTGAAATAATAAATTAAAAATATTAACTTTATTTTCAATTATTAAATGTTCAAAAGTTTTAGTATTTTGTCAAATTTTAAAGTTGTTTATTTTTAAAATGATATTTTACCTTAAATATTTAAAACAACTATAGAATAAAATAATTATATTTTTAGTAACCAATATCAAATAATTAATTATAGTCATTTAATTAATAATTTAATCATATATGACAAAAAACTAAAAAGAATATCCCAAAAATAAATTATTCTAACAATTTACAAATATTTTAAAGTGAATTAATTTATCATTAATTTTTATATAATATATTATTAGAAATAGTTAGTTATTTTATTAATACAAAATTTATTATTATTTAAAAACTAAATAAATAATAAATAATCTCAATTGGTCACAAATTTACTAATTCTATAAAGTAAAATTTTGGAAATATTATTTATTGATAAATAACAGTAAAATAACGAATTTATTTTTTAAATTATTTTTGTTAATATTTTACTACTATAATTAATAGATTGATAACTAGAGAAATTATGTATTTCTTCATCTTTGTTAATATAAATTTAAATTTTATATAATAAATATATTAATAACTATATATCTCAAATACAATTACTTATTTGATATTTAAAAATTATGCGTAAAAAATGTCAAGTAAATTTTTTAAATATCAATTTTAAATTTTCTTCTAAATATTAATAAAAATATATTATCCCTAAATTCTATCTGTTTGGAGTTTAAATCTTCTGTCTAATTTTATCTTATCCAATCTTATTCAATAACTAAATTTATATTATTTTAGTCATTAAACATGAGATTAAAAATTGTCCAATCTTATTTAATGACTAAAACGATATCGTTTCAGACATTTAATAGGATTAAATAGAATAAAATTAAATAAATGATTATCGTTTTAGACATTTAAAATTAGACAAATAATCCCACTCGTCCGTTTGTTATCAATAATTTGTTTCCGATATTCACTGGATCTTATATTAATTTATTGCACAATTCAGAAGAAGCGTCTTATTTTATCCCCTTTTTTGGTGTGGAAATATCTGAATACTGTCCGGTGGGTCGTGCTCTTTGGATTATTGAGAATGGGACGCAACGTTCCATTCACGCCAATCTTAATAGCAATTATTCATTCAGATTGAGATTGATTGACAAGAAAGAAAGTTACCTTACGAGACACGTAAATAATAAATTAGCTCAATCTCCGGTCAAGAATATTATTTTAATTAAACTTGTTAATAGTCAAGTATACGTTTTGGATACTCAACGTAATTTAAATATTAATATTTTAAACGTTAAAATTTTAATTTTAATGTACAATTAAAATAGATTTCAAATATATAAAAAATTTAATTAAATTAACTTTTGCCAATTAAAAGTTACCTTAATATTAATCTATTATTATTTTTAAATTTTTAAATATAAAATGAGTTTATTGTCAATAAATAAGACGTATTTTTTATTAAAAAGTAAAAATAATATTATATCAATATTAGTAAGACATTTAATTAATAAAGAGTTAAATTTTCATCTATTTATAATCTATTTTAAATATTTTAAAAACATTATAATTTAATTTAAATATTTCAAAATGTTATAATCTATTATTCTTTATTATGTTATAAACGTTAGTTTTAAAATACACTTTAGCCTTAAAATTTGGGCTCTTCTATTTTACTTTATTATTTAATATAATTATATTATTTTTCCTTTTTTATTAGCTTTTGTTTTCTTAAGCCTCGTATAATTGGTTTGGTGTAAAAATTTAACTCATTTTCCCTTTAAGCTAAAGGTAGAAAAAGAGCATGTAAAGATGAGTTCAAGTAAGAAAACTACTTGGTTAGCGTTGATATTGACTAGGTGAGGTGATATCTCTTCGTATTTATGTAATTTGTCACCTATCAAACGTTCCAATTTATTAAGGTTTTGTGGTTTTTGATAAAAATAGAATATTTAATGAAATATGAATTATAGATAAATCCCACTTTATAGTAACGTATTATTGTTTTCTAACTCCATACGGCTCATTATAAATATTCATTTTGTAAAGGTTTAAGTACGTCATTAATGTTATTTTTAGTATTATTATAAAGATACAAACTTATTTAAACTTTTTATTAAAGGTTGAATAAAAATATAACTTTAACCAATATTTAAAAAAATTATTTTAAAATTATATCATCATCTCTTTGGTTAGGATGTCACCTAAGATAAATTAATGTTTATATCTTATAAATTGATGTTATTTTAAAAATGTAACAGGAATAGTAAAATTTAATTTAAACTTTTTGAAAATATCAAGTTTTTTCATAAACATTATCAGATAATTTTCAATGTTTTAAAAATTGGCGAAAACTTTGAACTAGTCAATTTTTCGGTTTGATTTAGTTTAATAATTTTTGTTATTAAAAATTGATCAGTTCATTAATTAATTAACATTTTTGTAAACTAATAAGTTTATATAAATTAAAATAAACTAATTAATTTTCATTTAACAATCTATTTGTAATTAATTTTAAATTTTTTTCATCATTTTTTTAAATTTTCAATTTTATTCAATTATTAACCAGTTTATAATAATCTAATATATTGAATTTTTTAAACTTTACATCTTTTATCTTACTAATTTAACTAGTTATAAAATATCGATAATTTCTCTTTTTTTTTTCTAGAATCACAAGCTTTTTTTAATCAGTTAATTTATATAATTGTACGTTCTTTCCAAAGTTATATCAGGAAAAGTGAACGGATGATTCTAAAAACTGCTTACTTTGTTGCGTTGGATCCAAAAGTCAATCATTCAAGTCTCTTTCGTTTGCAAGGAGCCATTTTCAGAAGTGGGGTTCAAGGACTTTGAATCTTGGGAGGATAGACACGGCCCACTAAAGAATATAATTATATACTTAAAACAAAGCTTAATAATTGCCCATCACGTAACAGGTGTAATGGAAATTGGAAGCATCCAATTAATCAATTCAATTCTAGATAGTGATGGCAATGAAAGTCGTGTTTCGGTTTAATCGGGTTTTAATCTTAATTAATTATAATAACATTGATTTGTTAAATAATTTTAAATTCAATCATATCTTCAAATTTAAACGTAATTTAAAATCTAATTAATTTAGATTAGATTAGATTATGTGGTAATTTTTCAATCCTAATTGAAGAAGTAAACGATATTATATTAAAATAGGATAGTAGAAAAGGATGGGCCATAAGATATGGATAAATTGGATGAGATAGAGGTTCGTGTCAATTCTAGAGGAAGAAAATCCCAAAACATTATCCTTTTTTTATAATGAAATATAAGAAAATTTGACTACAAATAATATTATTATTCAATAAATTTTAAATTTATATAATACCTTATAACAATAACATCAATATTCAACGAGAATTTCACTGAAACATGAAACCTTTAGAGATTCAATAACACGCAACCTTACTTTTACGTAGTACAGACGTTATTTTCGATAACCCAAAATATGTAAAAATAAAAATATAAAAAATATAATGCAATATATAAAGATTAAAAACAAACTTTCCACGTAAGTCCATTGTCTAATAAAAGGCGTGTTGTATATTATTTGATGTTATGTAATTAAGATATAAAGTGTTAAATGAACTTGAATTACAAGTCAATGGTTATATATTAAAATTTTCCTAAAAGCATACGAACAAGTCAAGATTACATCATTAAGAAAACTACATTAAATTTGTATCTTTCTTTCTCTTTTATATATTAATAGTCTCAAATGAAGATTCTTATCCTCAATAACTAAGTGCACAAATAATATTTATCATACACGTGTATGATTTATTATTTTTTAACTTATTATGAGGTGCTTACAATTGTAAAATTCTTTATTTTCTTAATTTATTGAAACTAAAGAAACAGAATGATCAATAAGTTAAAAGATAAATATTTAATATAAGCACCTTTTTCTCACATTTATTGATTTATAAAAGATATAATTTGATTTAATATATATTTAATGGTTTATTTAATACCTATTTTAAAAAATGGTTCTGATTTTTTTGTTAAATTTAATGTACTTATTTGCATTTATTTAATTTGCCATACTAAACTAACATCGTAGTATAAAAACTTTTTTCTTTCATTTATTTCTTTTAAATAATTAAAAACTTTAATTAAATTAGAATTTGATTCGAGTTAGATAAATTTAATTTAAAATTAATAAATTTAATTAAATTAAATAAGTTTAAAATTACCACGAGATATTGCACTTACACGTCTTTATTAACATTATTTTTTGACTAAAAATCGAGAGTTAACTATCGAAACTTCAAACTATCTAGATATATATTTCGTGAAATAGTTAATGCATATTTATTCTCTAGGTAACAAAATGAAGTTGATAATAACTTGAAAGTCCTCTTTTCTCTAATTATAAAATAATATCGTTTTAATCTTATATTATAAAAATAAATAATATTATTTTTAAAAATTAATTTTTACTTTTAAAATATTGGATGGAACCGAACTAAATTCAATCATTAACTATATACGATTGGTAATTCCAAGGGTGTCCTTCGTCGGAATGGGCCACCACTACCAAAGCAATTATGTTATGTATTTGTTGGTAGTTGCATTTACACTTACATCATCAGATAAGAATCTTGACTGTCGTATTACTAAAGAAACGAATCCACCAAAGAAAGTACAAAACTGAACTCTGCCAATTCAGTTGCACCAAAAAACCAAAAACAAGCTTCGTCAAATTTTTAATTATAACCCGAACTTTAAAAAGTAGCAATAAAATATCTAAAATTTCAATTTTTTTCTATTCTAGCCCAAACTTCAAAAAGTAGCAATAAAATGCTCAAATTTTCAATTTTTTTCAATTTTAGCCGAACGTTAGTGTTTCCGTTAAGTTTACTAACGTGACCTGCTACGTGTTTCTAAAAATTTAACTATTAATAAATGTTAGCCAAAATTAACACAACAAATGAAGATTAATGAAACGATGTTGTTTAATCACGTAATTAAAACGACATCGTTGTTTAAAAATGACATAAATTAAATTACGCAGCCCTAACAACCTTATGCTTTGATTTCAATTTTTCCCTTCATTTTCAGTTTGGTCTCTCGATGCCCTCACCCTTCAAATTTCAGATTACATAGCCCCGACACCCTCACACTAAGCATATTAAGAGAATAAACTAAAAACGAAGAGCTTACTGATGCAGTATACTGTAATGTGAGAGTGGTTTGGGGCTTTAGAAGAATATACAGAAAACAAAGGGTTGAGGGCTGAGGGCTGAAGGAGAACAACAGATAACGTAGGGTTATAATTGAAGAAAATTGAAAGTTTGAGCATTTTATTGTCACGTTTTGAAGTTTGGGCTAGAATTGAAAAAAAATTGAAAGTTTGGATATTTTATTGCTACTTTTTAAAGTTCAGATTATAATTGAAAATTTGACCAAAGTTTAGGCTTTTTTTGGTAATTAACCTAAAGAAGAAACCAAAATATCAGTTTATTAGGCTGAACCGATATCACACTGGCCCAGTTTTGATGTAAGATTAACCGAAAAAGAAGCAACGCTATGGATACTATGACCGATCGCCATCGATAAAGAAATCATTTCAGGTGAATCGGGCCTTCAAGCACCTAAAATACGCCCGGATTGAAATTAAATTTAATCAAATTCAAATTAAATTTTTTGCAAAAACAAAGAGATCAAAACGTGTTTACAAAACAACTAAATGCCAATAGGGCCCAAATTCCCTGTGCTATTGTTTCATCTGCACAAGTTTAGATGACCTTCTACCTTACCCAACCCAACATAGTATCCAAGAGTTTTTGTAAAAAATATATTTAAATGTCTAATGTCTAATATTTACAAATTATATTATTAATTATTAATGTTTAATATATACTTATTTATTTCAATTTAACTTAATAATAAATTTTAAAATTTCTATTAAAATTTAATTAAACTCAATCTAATTATCATAACGATTTATTTCAATATATTTGGCATTTCGGTATATAAAACATGAACTCTTATTGTCTAAGTAATTTATCAATTAACATTGATAATAGCCAAACCGAATTCTAATTTTTTTAAATAAATATGAATTTGATACGAAATTCAATTGAATTTTTATAAATTTTTGACTTAGGAGTTAAATTTTTTTAATTTAGATTGAATTCATCTTAATTAATTCAAATTTTATCTATTAAATTTGGGTCGGTCTAATTTAAATGCCAAATCGACCTTTAGTACCCATTGAATTTGAGTTCGGCCCAACTCAAAATGCCAACTCTACCAATAGTCACCACACGAACACAGCCCGCAGGTAAACTGATGAAATCGTCTTGTGTCTCGAATTATGATAGTACGCTTCTCAATAAGTGAGATCAGCTTTGCTACAGCATGACAGTCACCACATATCCTAAGGTTCTTGGTTATGATTAATGGCACCTCAGGATTTGTCACCAAAACCCCAAATGCAATAGCTAGCTTCTCACTGTGCTTATTAATCAAATCCTCTTTCACTTCCTCATCAACATCATGAAGAACAAATTCTGTTTTTGAAGCGTGTCCAGCTTCCTGAACTTTCATAACAAGTTCTTCCAGCTTCCTGTATATCTGATCTGCCATGGGATGTGATTGATCACCTGCAACAAATTTATGAATTTGGTTCTCATGCTCGATAAAACTGCACCCTTTATTTCTTGTCAAGTTTCTTTCCTTCATTAAAGCTCTCATTTTTGAAGCATCCTTCCATTGTCCAGCTGCAGAGTACATGTTTGACAAGATTACATAGTTTCTTGAATCTGATGGTTCCAGAACAAACATTTTCTCTGCAACTTCAATTCCAAGTTCAATGTTACCATAAACCCTACAAGCACCAAGAAGAGCTCCCCAAACAGCAGAATTTGGCTCCATTGGCATGCTTTTTATAAGGTTATAAGCATCAATCAAAAGTCCGGCTCGACCCAAAAGATCAACCATACAAGCATAATGATCCATTCTTGGCTCAATTCCATGAAGTTGAGACATAATCCTGAAGTAGATTTTTCCCTCCTTCACAAGTCCTGAATGGCTACAGGCACTTAATAAGTGAGTGAAGGTTACGTGATCAGGCACCATTCCTACTCCAACCATGAGTTCAAAATGCTTTATTGCTTCTCTTCCACATCCATGAAGAGCAAAACCTCCAAGCATCACGGTCCATGCTACTGCATCTGGATTAGTCATCTCTTCAAAAATCTTCCATGAAGCATTCAGTAAACCAGATTTGGCATACAAGTTCAACACAGAAGTCCCTATAGTTAAGTTCAGATTAAGACCAGAGCTAATGATGTAACCATGAATTGCCTCTGTCATTTTCCTTAATCCTACAACTTCGCAAGCTTGAAGTAACGTTACTAAAGTTGCTTGATCAGAAACAATTCCAGCTCTTCTCATCATTACATAAATTCCAAACCCTCTCTCAGCTAATCCCATGTGAACACAAACTGCAATAATTGAATTCCACGATACAGAGCTCTGAATCGGCATTTCTTCAAACAACTGATAAGCTGCATCAAAAAGTCCAGATTTCCCATAAAAGTTAATCAAAGCATTCGCAACTTTAACCTCCAAAACCAAACTCGATTTCACTGCAAACCCATGAACGCATTTGCCAACATTAAGAGCTTCCTCGTCAGTACAAGCTGAAATTAGAGGTAAAACCGTAACTTCGTTAGGTTTCATCCCAAACTCAAACCTCATCCTTGAGAAAGCATTCAAACAACTAACAAAATCACGTTTGCGGGAAAACAAAGAAACCAATGAATTCCAGGACACGATATCTTTATCAGGCAATTCATCGAACAGGTTCTGAGCATCGTCTCGACAACCCAATCTAACATAGCTCGACACCAGCTGATCGCCAATGAAGCCATGTTTATAACTCACAGATTTTATGATTCGGCAATGAAGTGCTCGGCAATAAGAGATGGAATTGCAGGAGCTTACAGAACAGATTAAAGTCGAAACCAATGAGTCTATAGTTGAGAAAGTGTGAAACTGAAGAGAAGAAGGTGAAGGAAGAGCAAAGGCAAGTTTGTGTAAAAGACAGTAGTTTGAAGAAGCTAACATTATAACCTTCAAATCCCATCTTTCAAAGTCAGAAACCCATCAAGTGAACAAATCTTCATAAACTAATAACTCAAGAAGAGATAGCAATGGGCTGAACTTGGGCGCTATCAAAACTTGGGTCTTGCCCGATCTTGTTAAAGAAAACAAAAGTCCAATTTGAAGTGCATCGAATTTTGATTTTTTTCAATTTTTTTTAAATTTTTACCAAATTTAAACCAGATTAATTGAATTTTAAAATAAGTTCAAATGTCAATAAAAGTCAAAATTGTAAATAATTAAGAACTTATATTTAAGTTTGAGGTTTAAAAATTTATTTAAGTTTGCTAACTAAACTTTCGAATTTTAAATTGAGCTCAGATTTCAGATCGAACTTAAGCAGTCCTTTTTAAAGTTCACAAATTGTATATAAATAATATCATTTTAATTTTTTAAAATAATTTAATTAGACTCAACCAAGTTATGCATTATTTCATTTTTTAAAAATAATAAATTTAATCAAACTAAATCGGTTTTTAGGTTACTTAAACCTGATCGATTTCAAACTTGAGCTTGAAATATCAGCACCAATAGGATTCAAGTTAAACCAAACTCAAAAATAAAATTTTAGACTTAAACAAATTTGATCCGACCTATTTTTATTTCTGTAATTCATCATTTTAATGGTATACTATTATTAAACTATATTTGGTTTAGTTAAAAGTTGGATCCAATGGGCAAAAGTACTCATCAACTAATTACACTAACCCGGGCCTTTAGATCAAAATCCCTTTACGCATCACACACTACCAAAGGCCCACCCAAAACTGTCATACTCTTTATCCTTTTTGCTCTCTCCATTACCAATTTGGAGTTGGTTTTATATGGAAAACCGTAAACTAAGATGTGGTTGCGAGAGCTTAGGAGCATAACCTATCTCTTTCCATATCACAATTCACACTACATTGTATATTAAGTATTAGCCAGGCAGTCAAACCAATATTCGTAAAGCCAAAATGAATAAACTTTGAAATTACATTATTTTGATCGCATTGATTAAAATATTTATTTTTTAATCTAACCAACTTAAAATAAAAGTTAATGTAATCAGTACACAAAGTTTTCTATTTTACGGGAGTAAGATAAAAATTATAATATATACAGTAAAGAAACTATTGAAACTTAAATATGTGACCTTATAATCACAAAGAAACAACTTTACTTATCGCTCTAAATTATTAATTTAAATATAATTTTGGGTCAGATCAATTTTATTATTCTGAATTAGATAGAAACTCCACTTACAATTAAAAGGGTTTTTTCTTTTTTTTTAAAAAATTGAATCCAGCATGTCATCCACTTACCCTTAAAGGGGGGTTTTTTTTTTTTCTTTTAATGAATCAAGCATGTACTCTGTACCCACCTGACCCGACCTCTTCATGCACTCGATAGTCGATACACTTCGCTGGTCCAGAAAGGCTCTATCTTTATACAGATGTACGCTAAGATATGGTCAGATTCTAACTGACCAAGGCCAAGAAGCCATAACCAAACTAGCTAGGGACGTGCATGTCAACGTTGCTGTGAGAAAAAGAAACTTTAATAAGAAGAACCAAAAATAAAAGATGCCCAAATCAAAGCTTTCACAGTTTTGCAGAGAAGATGTCAGTCTCCGAATGACACTACAGGGAAGAGAGATAAAGAGACAGAGACAAAGAGATTAAGAAATGAGAAGAGAGTGAGAAAAGTTAAATAAGTAGTGTGTAATAATAATGAACATAGCTTCTCTGTCTGTCTGTGAAATAAATAAGGGCTTAAAGGATTTGTGATAATGGATTGGCCATTCAAAATCCCAGAAAAAGCCAATTTGTTCTGCTGCATAACCGTTACCTTCCACGCGTCAGGTCTATTCTTTTAATTTCAGAAGACTCATTAAGATAGAGGAAAAAGAGTCACTTTTAATTACTCTCATATAGTGAATCATCTTCTCTTTATTACCATCATTACTGTTCTTTCTCCAAAAACCAACTCTTTCATATTTCCTTCCTGCTAAGCTTTTTCCGGCGAGAAAATGTCACCGGCGACGGCTAAGAGAGATGTTAAGGATGGTGTGGCTGAAAAGTGTTATCCTGCTCCTCTTGCTTCTCATGAAGTTATTGCCAAGGACCCCATTATTTTCTGGGACACTCTCAGGAGGTTCCATTTTGTAATGGGGACCAAGTTCATGTAAGATTTATTTCCACTCTGTTCTTCAAAAGAAACCCTTCCTCTTGAGATTGGAAAAGAGGGTTTTGGTTGTTTTCTTCTTTTCATCTGTTATTTGTTTTTTGGTACTGAAGGATACCTGTGATCGGAGGGAAAGAACTAGATTTGCATGTTCTATATGTGGAAGCTACAAAAAGGGGTGGCTATGATAAGGTTCGAGTCTTTTTACACACATGTAACTTGCTTTAAGAGTTAGTGAAAGTTCAGAGCTTTAATGGAGGAAAAACCTGAATCTCTCGGTGTAGGTTGTTGCAGAGAAGAAATGGAGGGAAGTAGGTTCTGTCTTCAGGTTCTCTCCAACTACGACAAGTGCTTCTTTTGTATTGAGAAAGCATTATTTTAGTCTTCTGTTTCACTATGAGCAAGTTCATTTCTTTAAGATTCAGGGTCCACTGTGCAGTCCAACAGGTAACTCTGATTTTGCTTTTCATTTTTTTTATGATTTGGATTCACTTGCTTGCCCCACTCTGCCTTCTATCTCTCTCTCTTTTTTTGTTGGCCTATTTATGGATGCTCTGTCTTTGTGCTCTGTCCCTAATTAACTCATCCTCTGTTTCTTTTTTACTAATCCTGTTGCTGCTTCACAGCTCTACTTTCTCCTACCAACACTTCTCCATTCAGACCTGAACTGGCTATTGTGGAATATTCTCCAAAACCTGCAAGTGACAGTCCTGATCCACCAAGTGGAGGTGAGTTTTGAATATATAGGAAAATTTCAGAGGATAAATGAATATCAAA